>CM060477.1:28024537-28217037 GCA_030544235.1 Lepturacanthus savala | reverse complement strand
TGATGCACCAAAAACCAGATATTAGCAGCTAGAATAGTCATTTACCACGTTAACAATGTATAGAGTGGATTTATCATTAGTTTAGTGTTATCTTCATTGAAACTGAACTGTGATTTTCTTTAAAAAATAAGGACTTTTCTTCTATTCTTCTACTTGACTGTTGTACTTTAACTGTTGGGCTTGTGGTTCCATCTTTTTCGTATTTATAGAAATAAACAACAGTGGACTTTTTGTTGAATATCTCTCTATCATCTTCCTGTCACTATAAAAATAATCATAAACATAGAATCATCAGTATTTAAGCGGCAGCCACAGAAACCACTGCATCCCTCACAGCTAAATCTGAACAGTTGACAAATACTCTGTCAGATTTCTATCAGGAACAAAGAACAAACACATGTTGGTAAGTTTGATTCTTTATATAAAATTACAGAAATGTCTTGTTTCCTACTAATCAGAGTTCAATCATTAAAACAAATGAAAACAAATAGAGTTGCGACCTGGAGGAGAAACAACTGTCTGACCATGGAAATGTGGATTTTTATCCCATAATTAAGTACAAATGGGATGTTATTGTGAAAGGACATGAAATGATGAAATGTTCCATGATGCTGACAACTGAGATATGATCAACCAGACCAGGATTTCCAACAGTTCCCTCCTCTGAATTGCAGTAAACATAGAAAGTAGTAAAACAGAAATAGTAAAGAAAAGTATGAGTGAACCTGTCAAACCACTCAAGTCAAGTTCTTTCTTCCTGAAACTGAATATCCTGTAATACAACAATGAAACTTTATCCTGAAGTTTCACTTAAACTGAAGAACCTCGACCTGATGATTAAACCACAGTAATAAAAACTAATAATCACTACAACAGTGTTGACTTATATAGATCAGTTAAATTAATGAGAGCGAAACTGCCCTGGAGAAACGCAGCAACACACACACACACACACACACACACACACACACACACACACACACACACACACATAAATCTCCATGTTTTTGACAGCTACTCTCAGTCTTTAGATCAAACATGAACTTCATTTAATTGTCATGTATCACAGACTATAATAACCGTCTATTCTTTATGTGGTGGAAACACAATAAAAATGAACACTAAGATATCAAACAATCCAATATACCAGATAATAGCTATGAAGTTAACCCTTTATCTGATTAAAGCTCATGTTTTAATGTTTATTTCTTAAATTCTTTCTAAGTTTCTTATCTACAACTACTTACTGCTTTTGGGGTAAAAGTAGATGAATTTTCAATGGTAACTCCTAAAATCTTACCATCTTCATTGTTCATTGTTCTACTTACTAGCTAATATGCTATATACTTAGCGGACAAGCTAGGTCACTACAGCTACGTACATCTCTTGATTAAGATTGTGAGATATGAAAGCTAATGCTAAATGCTAATGTTAGATGTGACGTTCACTGCAACAAGCTGTGGCTGATGGGGATGTTACTGTGGAAATTAGTACTAATTATTGCTAATGTTTGCAATTTGTTTTTTTCAATGAAGATAACTTTAAACTAATCAGAAATACTCTCTATAGATGTGGTAAATGACTATTGTAGCTGTAAATGTCTGGTTTTTGCTGCATCAATATCTACATAGGTGTATAGAGGCCCATTTCCAGCAACTATCACTCCAGTGTTCTAATGGATCAATGTGTTTGATCATTGCATCAGAAGGTTAATGGATAATTAGAAAATGCTTAATGCTAACATGTTAGCATCAAGCTAACATGTTAGCAAAGCTGGAAACAGTTTAGCTGCTTAGAGAAGAAAAAACATGTAAAACATAAAATTGTCTGGGTAACCCCAAACTTTTTAACAGTTGTGTATGTGTTTTGAAGACACAATGAAGCATTTCACTGGAATCCACAAACACCTGGTGGTGCAAGAAAAAAAGTCCTCAAGACATAAATTTCTTTGGAATCTGACATTAAAATAAAAAGGCAGAAATAAATGGGAAGTTGGGGAATATTCTCTGGGGTTATTTTGGGAGAAATATTCTATATCTCTTCATTGTCCTTGGGTTTTCCCCTTTAGTGCAAAGAAAGCCTGACAGTCCCTTTAACCACTGCTGATGTGGTTTTGGTGTTGTTGTTTTTCTCCAGAACAAAGGGAATCACATATTTCACATTTCACCAACAAGTCCATGAAATACCAGAGATAGTGAAAGGAGCTCATCAAAATTCCCCTGTGATATAATCAGGTTTCTGTTCTTTATGAAAACAAAAGTGGTACTAATTCAGTGCCATGTTGCACACACGTTCCATGACAACTTCAGTTTTCAGCCACAGGTAAGCGGCCTCAGCAGAGCTGCTTTGCATGTTGAGTTGATAACATTTAAACACTGGACTGAAAGCGGGAAACCGGTCCAGGAAGTCCACCTCTGCTGGCTCAGATTCCTGCAGCAGGGACCGTTGACTCTGCCTCGGCTGGATTTGCATTGCAAATGTGGGCTGAGGGACCTGTTTGAACACTCACCAACCTTCCCCATGGGGCACATCACATGACCGCCAACAAAGGCTCTTCCACCCCCCAACCCATCTACCTCAACACACACACACACACACAGAAACACACACACACACATGCATACAGTAGTTGTTTGTTTAAGTGTTGGGAAACTTCTGAAAGTTCCTGAAACCAAACAAACTCGATTGTCATATTTCACAAGACACATCAATAGTTTTCTTAGAATCTACTGAGATAATCACATCTTGTTATAAAGTGAAACTCACTAAAGTTGAGGAAGTAACAGCTACACTACACGTCAACCCAGGTGAACAATTGCCAGGTTTTGATCTCAATGATCTTCATTTAATCTGCATAAGGCTCAGATTGTGCAAAATTTGTTGTAGCGAACCTCATAAAATCATTAAAAATACTGAAACAAACCCAAATGTACATTCATAGCATCATTTATAAAGCAGAAAACATGTTGATGCTCCAATCTGCAGTGGTGCATTCAAGTGTCAGGAAGAAATGGGAAATGTAAACTCGCACACAGCAACTTATAATGTTGAAATATTTAGGGATTTGTTTTGTCAAGCAACACATTCAGTGATTCAGTGTGACATGGAATGCAGTAGAAAAACAATTGTGCTGTATTTTAATGACGTGTCCCCAACACAGTAAAAGTCTAATGACACCAAACCCTGTTTAAATGTGGTCATATAAATATAAGCAGTGAACAGAGGAAAGTCAGATATGCATTGATATTTTGGGGGTTTGGTGTAGAAAAATGAGTTTAAATGACAATAATTACCACAGAAGAAGAAGCGAGAACAAGACTACTATATATTATACGATACTAACTATAAACTAATTAAAGATGCCGCTATCAGGAAATGACAATGACCAAAACCAGAATATCACAACCAAATGTTACAGTAATACCCACAATAGCTAAGATATGTCAGTAAAAACAGTCCTGCAGGAAAGTTAACCATCAGAGTTCAGAAGATCAGAAAGGTTCATCCTCTGGAGACAATGAGAATCTGGTACAGTTTAGTTTAATAATGAATCAAATCAACTTTACATTAAAAAACAAAGAAAATGGTTTAATTCTACCACTGATATTTCATATTTGAATGATGTATATGTTGATATGTCTGCTGGTATTTATTGTTTTCTAATAATGTTTGTTTTGTCATTTCCTTGTTAATTCTTTGTTTAATATATTTTAGTTTTATTTTATTATCCTGTAAAGCATAAAAGTTGCTATACTAATACAGTTATGCAGTTTATGATGTTATTATTAGTAGTATTAATTAAATAATCCATAATATTAGTTCAGTTTATTCCATTTAATGTAAAAACACTACTTTAATTTGTTATATGTGGAAGTATTAGTTTAAAGCTGCAATGACTAGTTTATTAAATTGATGATTTACTATTACAGTTATCACCATCTATTTTGATAATAGTAAAGTGATGATCTTTGGGTTGTGGACTCTCATTTTATCCATTTATTTTGTCCACATTAATGCCATATCAATAAAAATAGTAAAAAGGTAATAAAGTTAAAAAAATAAAATAATATAACATACAAGTACCAGAATATAAACTATAAGTAGGTTGATTATGTACAGATATTTAATTAATGTACCTGGTGAATAGGAATGTTGCACAATTCAAGAATAAAGTGCATCAGGAAGTTTTTACCTGGTTGTTATTAAGAAATGTTTAGTTCACTGAAGGAGAAGAAGTATTGAGATGAACTTTAATTGATATATTGAGGAACATTGATAAAAAAACTATGTTTAAATTATATAAATTGTGTCTAATTTATGAGTAAGTTATACATGATACAGTGATGAATGTAAAAGGAAGCAGTTTTAAAGTGTTAAGATCTACATCAACATAGTTAAAACACATTTAAATAAGTTGTAAGTTAAGTTGAATTGAAGCAAAACATTAATTCCAAAGCTGATTTTACGATATATTTAACCAATTAATGGATTTTCAGACCCATAATAAATAAACCTGCAGTTCTGGTTTAGTTAAACCAATTCAACACATTCAACAAGCGTCGTCGTTATTCCGACGCCCCCTGAACGCAGCCTTACAACCTATTGTTCACTCCCTTTTTTTCGGGAGCCCCGCCCACGCCCTGAGAGGAGGCTGTGATTGGCTGAACGCGGGTGCGGTGCCGTCATCGCTCGCAGCGCCCATTCATCTCTGCACTTGGGCGTTGGACTCCGCATCTTATTAGCAACAAGGGAAATTTCTCCATTTTGCAGCCTGTCTACAGCGACACGGCCACCGAATCTGGGATTTTATTGCTTCTCCTCACCTGCTGCCAGCGTTTCCTGCTCCAACCGAACCCTCCACGCTGCGCGCTGGACTTTTGCTTTACGATTTTTTCCTGTGAACTTTTTTTTTTCTTTTGCGCGCAAAGGAAAGAGACAGAAGGAGAGACACCAGCAAGAAGAGATTTTGCGTTTTTGAACAAAGAGGCTTGTGGGTCTTTGTTCGTGCCTTTTTTTCTTTTTTTTTCTTTGGAAGGGGGGAATCTGTTGAGTTTCTTTGTTGGAGCGAGAGGAGAAAAATCAAAGGATGGGAGCGCAATTATCTAAGACGGCTGGAAAAGGAGAAACCGTGGCCGAGAAGCCCGGGGAGGCTGCCGCTTCACCCACCAAGACCAACGGGCAGGTAAATGAGATTTTATCACCCCGAGCTGTTTGCATCCATCTGGGGGAGGAGGAGGAGGGGGGGGGGGGTAGACCGTAAATCGGGTCTGGATGGGGGCTACCGCTGCGCTCCGGGCGCAACCCGTGCGTAATCGTGGATGGACTGAGCCGCGGTTCGTGTGTGAGAGAGTTTAAACCGAATGTTAAGGCTCGTTTTGATGATTTCTTCACGAGCAACAGTTGATCAATTGATATTCCCGTTTTTTTCTTTCAAAAGGTAAAAGAAAGAGGCGCAAAATAGCGCTGAAATGAATGAAAAACGGCCAAATAAGCGTTTTTATACATGTGCCCAAATCTGAATGAAACGCGTTGAATTTATGGTGTAAATTTATAATTAATAATAGAAATTCGAGGGGGAAAAACGCTGAAGTCGCTCCCCTGGTCATGTTTTTTTAGGGGGGGGGGGGGGGTTGCTGAATAAGACTCAGCGACGGGGTCCGACAAAAGGCTGCGCTGCGCTCGGAGCGCCGCGCCACGCCTTTTGTTACAGATGCTCTACCGGAAAGTGGGAGACGGCAGCTGGGGAGGGTCGGTGGGTGGTGGTGGTGGAGGGGTTGAGGGGTTTGGTGGTGGTGGGTTGGGGGGTTGAGGGGGGTTCGGAGGACTGAGCCAGCGGTGCGCGCCCGCGGACGCGAACAAAAGAGGTCGACTCCGAGCGTCGCGCTTTGGATTTGTGGAAATAAAACTAAACAAATTATAAAAATAATTAAAAAAACATTATATTTGTGTCATTATTTTTAAAGAAATGCATTTGAACTCTGATTCTCTGGTATTAATGAGCATCTGCTGTTTTAATGAGCAGCTGCTTGGCTTTTCTTTTTTTTGTTTCTGGAGCAGCAGGGCACCGACCCCTGGCGTCCGGTTCAGGAACTGCACTCAGAATCTAAAAAGCGGAGTTTCTCAACCTCGGGGTCGCGACCCCAAGTTGAATTTAAAAAGGGGTCGCCTGAACTTTCATTATTATTATTATTTATTATTATAAAATAGACAGTGCACTAATCTCATCCTGGGTATTCTGCCTCCATCCACCATCACATACATGAAGCAGCTGATTTCTGTTATTAAATGTGCTTATTTCCATGGATTTGACCCAGTCAGATGTTGGTTATTCAGAGTCCAGCCTGGACTGAGGCTGAGTTTTTACTAACAGCTGATTATTTAGTCTCTGCTGCCCCTGCTGTCCATCAGCGGTACTGACCCGCCTCCTTCAGCCCTGGACTCCTGCTGCACGTGGTGTTAACATCCACTTTATCTTATTTTTTGTAGGAAAACGGACACGTTAAAGTGAACGGCGACGCCTCCCCGGCGGCGGCGGAGAACGGCAAAGAGGAGGTGCAGGCCAACGGCAGCGCCGCGGCCGAGGAGAGCCCCAAGGAGGTCGCAGAGAAGGCAGAGGACGCCCCAGCAGCAGCGGCGGAGGCGCCCGCAGATGGCGAGAAAGTAGAGGAGGCGTCCCCCGCTCCTGCTGAGGGGGAGGCGGCCAAGGCCGAGGACGGTGCCGCGGCGTCCACCAGCAACGAGACGCCCAAGAAGAAGAAGAAGAGGTTCTCCTTCAAGAAATCCTTCAAGCTGAGTGGGTTCTCCTTCAAGAAGACCAAGAAGGAGACAGGGGAGGGAGCGGAGAACGAGGAGGCCGCCACCGCCGCTACGGAGGTCAAGGCTGAGGCCACGGAGGAGGCTGCAGCGGCGGCAGGTAGCGAGGAGGCCAAGCCCGCCGAGGGTGAGGCGGCACCTGCCAAGGAGGAGGTAGAGGCCAAGCCGGAGGAGGCGGAGAAACCTGCCGAGGAGCCCAAGGAGGTGAAGGAGGCCACTCCAGCCGCCGCCGCCACCACTGAGGAGCCCAAAGCAGAGGAGAAACCGGCGGCGGAGGAGAAACCGGCGGCAGCGGCTGAGGAGGAGGCGCCCAAAGCAGAGGAGGCCGCCCCAGCATCACAGGAAGCAGCAGCAGCGGCGGAGGAGGCTCCGCCCTCAGAGGCCGCCGCCGCCACCGAATAAATCGGAGGAAAAACCGGGAAAAAAAAGGAGAAAAAAAGATAATCAAAGAACATTTCCCTGTTTGTATGTTGGAGTGACGCCAGGTCCTGGCTTTGAAGAACTTGTCTACAACCAGGGATATTTTAAAGCTTTTTTTTTTAAATAATTTTTTTAAAATTCCATATTCCCCCTCCCTCCCCCTCCCACCCCCTTTACACAAAACCCCATCTCGGTCCATTGTTACTTCCATTCCAACGGGCCAGAGAGGTGGGTGGCTTAAATATGTAACAGATTAAAAATACATCCACACTCTGCCATATATTTTTCATCAGTATTAAGTTTTTGTTTTTCCTTTTTTTTTATTTTTATACAAAAAAAATTGTAAACAAAATGGTATGGACATGCCCACGGTGTGAATGAGGCGGGAGGAGAGGGGGCGGGGCTTAAAGATGAAGGGGGTGGTTGGGGGAATGTGCCACAGACGACGAATAGTCTTAAAAAATAATAAAAAATTCAAACGTATGAAACCAACATCTACAAACACAATGAGAGGACCACAGACAGTTTTTCAACACTATGTCATTTCTACAATAAGACGACAAAATAGAAAAAAACACACAATTTCCCAGAGTTAGGATTTTTTAGGAAGTCATATAAACTCATAGGAGCTTTTTTTTTTCACTTCTCATTAGCTGTACCAGTCAGTGATTCAGTAGAAAAATACAAGTTGTATAGGCTTTATTGTTTTATTGTTGGTTTTATGACCTTAATAAAAAAAATGTAAGTATGTATAGGCGGGGTGTTTTTAACTGTGATTATTGTACAAAATGAAAAAAAAAAATCTTGGATCTCAAGAAGCACATGAAGTTTGCAGCTCTTTTTTCCACCCGCTCCATTTTTTGTAAAGATAACAGCAGCAGAGACATCATCCTGGGAAAAAAAGACCTTTTTGAAGCAATTTTGAACTCAAGAACCAAGCTGTGATAAGTTGGAATGGTTAACTGTTTATATACTGTGGTATGTTTTTGATTACAGCAGCCGATGCTTTTTCAGTGGTCTGACAAATTTAAGGAATCTATCAGATGCAAATGTTTGTGTAGCATCTTGTCTCTCTCTCTCTCTCTCTCTCTTTTTCCTTTTGTAAATACTGGAGAAGCTTTGACCAATTTGACTTAGAGATGGAATGTAACTTTGCTTACGAAAAAAAACAACAAAAAAATGCTATTAAACTCCTCTGCTTAAGGTGTTCTAATTTTCTGTGAGCACACTAAAAGCAAAAATAAATGTGAATAAAATTTGAGCTGCATCTGTCCTTATTTGTGTATTTATGTGCTTTAACAAGGCCGAACCCAGAGAAAACACATTTATTTCATGGCTAAAGAAATTAAATTCAGGTTTCTTTACTTTTCTATAATAATCAACTGATGATCTTTGGGTTGTCGACTGTTGACCTGGACAAAAAAGACATTTTAAATCAAATCTCAGGGTTTGGGGAACTGGTGATTAACATTTACACAATTCTATGAATAAAATAAATTCAATTTATGATTAATCTATAATAATGAACTTCAATAACCAATAAATAATCAACTATTGACAAAATGCTATTAAACTCCTCTGCTTAAGGTGCAAAAATAAATGTGAATAAAATTTGAGCTGCATCTGTCCTTATTTGTGTATTTACGTGGGGCTGCGATAATATATTTACTAGTTGACAACTATTTTAAGGATTAGAGTCATTTTTAAGTATAAAATGTCTAAATTCTCTGGTTCCAGCTTCTCTTCTCTGATTATTTCCTGGTTTCTTTAGTCAGTCAGTCAGTCAGTCATTTTCTATACCTGCTTATTCCTCATTAGGGTCGCAGGGGTCTGCTGGAGCCTATCCCAGCGCGTTACAGCGAGAGGCAGGGATACACCCCAGATGGTCGCCAGCCAATCGTGGGGCACACACACCATTCACTCACACACTCACACCTACGGGCAATTTAGAGTCTCCAATTAACCTGAGCATGTTTTTGGACTGTGGGAGGAAGCCGGAGTACCTGGTGAAAACCCACGCAGACACGGGGAGAACATGCAAACTCCACACAGAAAGGTCCCAGACCAGGACCAAGGAGGTCTTGAACCTGCGACCTTCTTGCTGTGAGGCAACAGCGCTAACCCCTGCGCCACCGTGTCGCCCCGGTTTCTTTAGTCTCTATAATAATAAACTGATGATCTTTGGGTTGTGGACAAAAAAGACAAGAGAATCTTATGAATCAAACAGCTGATCTATAATTATGATCTTCAATAACCGATAAATTAATACCCACCTGCTGCAGGGATTTGTTTCCACTTCCTTCCCTGTAATTAGCAAAAGATAAAAGTGAAACTCCTTTATTTTTACTCCAAACTCTAGAATCAAAGCTTATTTAGACTTTAAAAATACTCCAAACATCATGAAGCTGCAGAGCAGAAACATGTGATTCTACTTCTATGACATGATGAGTAATAACATCAGTAAAGCAGCATAATTAACAGCAGAGCAGCCTGGACCTGCTATTTCTTCTATTTTATTTGAACATCGATAGAGTTACACCACTTGTTTTGATGCAAACAGTCGGGAATAAACGTGTCTTTGATTTAGTTGATTAAAAGGTTTTATTCGTCTTCATCGGCTGCACATGTCGCTGACTTCTCCACCAACAGCTGTTTTCACTTCAGCCTTATTTATATATTAGTTATAATCCAGTAGCTGCTGTTAGACTAACCCCCTAGAGTTGATGATTACACATGATGTAATGGGCTTTAAATGGTCGATTAATTGATTAGTTGGGTTTTAGTTAATTAAGGATTTGAATCAATTTATTCCTGTTGAATCTTTTTACATCATGAAAATTCCAGAGCAAACGTCTCTAAAATCTGAATTTAAAGAGGCTCCAAATCTGACAGATTATATATATATATATATATATATATATATATATATATATATATATATATATATATATATATATATATATATATATATATATATATATATATATATATATATATATATATCTGACAGATTATATATATATATATATATATATATATATATATATATATATATATATATATATATATATATATATATATATATATATATATATAATTTGCAAATTAATTAAAATAAATAAGAATAAAAAAATAAGAACAGTTGATTAAAAGGGGAATTAATTAATGTAATTTTTCATACATACTAGAGCTGTTCTGATAGTTAATCTATTAATTAATATTAATTAATCCATTGTCTATTTGGTTCATAAAATGGTGTAAAATGTTAATCACTGTTTCCTAAAAGCAGAAGATGCAACTTAAAATGTCCACAGTTGATTAATTGATCAACTAGAATACAATTGATTAATAATAATTGATTAATTGACTAGTTGTTGCAGTTCTGGTAGATTATTATTATATATTATTATATCTATATACAG
This sequence comes from Lepturacanthus savala, assembly GCA_030544235.1. Classification (NCBI taxonomy): domain Eukaryota; kingdom Metazoa; phylum Chordata; class Actinopteri; order Scombriformes; family Trichiuridae; genus Lepturacanthus; species Lepturacanthus savala. Next base: position 28,206,382 of record CM060477.1, on the reverse strand, counting down.
CCGTGTTGATGGAGCCGGTTTCATTTTAAAGTGGTTTAGGTGAATATAAATATAAAAACACACAGTTCATACATGTTCATGATGGTAGAAAGTAGTAAAGTAAGGAAATGATTATTCTGATAAAAGGTCACAGACATCTTCTGTTATCAGTCAGTTGATGTGGGAACAAACAGTAAACAGCCTACTGTGGAGTTTAAACACACACACACACACACACACACACACACACACACACACACACACACACACACACACACGCAGCTCAGCAGGGAATCATGACTCATCATGTGTGATAACAGCTTTCAGGAGGAAGTGGATTCATCCTAAACACTTTAAGAATGGAAGATAAAATCCTACAGAATCACAGAATGATCGACGTTTATAAATCTCAAGATTTGGTTCCAGTTTACAGTTTTTATTGATTGATTACACACAAACAACAAACATTATGGGTAAAACTCTTCAATTCTCCTGTAAAATCAAACTTTACATTCAAAAAACGTGTTATTTCTGATGCCACACACACCATGATATGAACAGACCTTTATAAGAATCAGAAAACAATGGAACCATCTCCATTCATCACGATGGCGTAGGCCTTTTTTGTTCATATTTACACCTACTACATACAGAACATATATAATAATATAAAACAAGTGGTAGTAAACAAGAATAAATCATCTGGAATCATGAAAAAACAAGATATTTTTACTGGATCAGATTTCAGCTGCTTCTGTTGCAGCAGACATGCTAATGTTTGGACTCAGAATAATGAGGAGATGCTAATTAATTCAGCATAAATTACACTCATGACAGGTTCATAATCACTGATTTACTCCATTTAACCACCAGAGTCTCCATGTTGGACTTTCTTTGAAGTAAAATCAGCGGAGGAGAGTTTTAAGATGTAAAAACCTCATATGAACCTTTAATATATAGACATGATATCAGTTAACATGGAACTATATCAGCTAATAGAAGCTGCTGTTTCCATAGTGAGGACCACTCAGTTATTGTAGTGTCACAGCGACCTCATGTGGCCGCACAGTGTCATTACACTAAACTCAGGCTGTTGGGAAAATTAAACACCACACTATATATAAATATAAATGAAATATAATACAAAATAAATATGATATAAATATAAAAGCTTAACGCCTACAAGGCCAAACCCAGAGAAAACATGTTTATTTTATGGCTAAAGAAATTAATCAACATTTTACACAATTTTACTGCTGATCTATAATTAACCAATAGATTAATAGATCAATTAATACACAGCTGCTGCAGGGATTTGTTTCCACTTCCTGTCCATCCAAAGCTGCTGCATTATTGAGCTCAGGGCTAAATTGAGCAAAATCAAAGAAAAAACAAACTGCCTCTCACCTGAAGTACGCTGGGATTGGCTGCAGCAGACCATGTGACCCTAGTGAGGAATAAGCTGGAGGAAGACTCAACCATCACAGCATTTCATTTAACATCTTCACTTTGTGGAACTTCATCAGACCTGGTGAGACGCTGGATCTTTGGACCATAGACCAGTTGATCCTGTTGAGTTTCCTGCACAACCAGGATAAAAGGGCTAATTTTTCTTGTTTTTGCCTATAAATGCTGATATGTCAACTTCTAACAGGTGTCATTGATGCTGAAAACAGGCCTGAAGTACCAGTGATCATACTACCACTGAGTGATGTAGGCAAGCTGTTGGACATTTATACCCCAAGGATAAAGCCATGTGTCTAATTATTGGCTGTTTATAAAGAAAAAGGATGCGTAACACACCTGTTAATATGATTTACTGAAGCTCTACAAGCTGCAGAGAAACGAGGAGGGAGTTCACTGAATGTCCTGGAATTCCATTTAGAGAAGCTCTGGTCCATTGGACAGAGGCTGTGATTACATCCCCCGCTGTAATGGTAGAGTCAGGGAAGTAGCAGCCAGGTCAGGATCCCAAAGTAAACACCCCCCCCCCCAAGTCAACGGTCGAGCAAGAAAAGGTGCTGCAGACGAAGCGTTTCAGTTTTTCAGCTGTGAAGTTTCAGATGTTAATCACTGAGACTCAATTACATCTCCTATAAAACTACACTGCTGCTTCTCTTAATACAATGTTCCTGTGGTTGATTCAACCTGAAACATTATTCAATCACTTTAGTGCTTTTCAGTGGTTTTTATGTCTTAAGGATCTGTGAGTGAAGAAGCTCACGCTGGGCTCCAGGTCAGTGGTTTCCTGGAAGAAGGCTGCAAATAGAAATGTTCAGATGTAAAAAGTAAAGTGATATCAGGTAAATGGGGCCACGTTCTGGTACAATAACACAGTACCAAATATGCCTTTTTTATGTATATTTATGATTAATGACTGTTTCTGATCATTTTGTGTTGGAATTATGTGATAAACTATAATTATTTAGGCCCAATAAATCTTGAAATATCTGCTGTGACACTTTTTAAAATTTACTTGCATGTGTGGTGTCAGGTCACATGGTTCCATCTCATCAGGTAAAATGTCAGCAGTTTGAAATCGTTTGACTCTAATTTCCAGAAACAGAATTTCCAAACCTTAAATGGCCCATTTGACCTGATATCACCCTAAAAAACACAGAGCAGTCACTAAATAATTCACCAACAGTTTTCTGTTGTGACATTTGGTGTTTTCCTGTAAAACTCATGTAATTAAATGATGATTAAGGATAAAGATTATTATTTAAGGTAGAGTGATGTAGACCTCAGCCTACAGCGCCCTCTGGTGGAAGCTGCTGGAAACACAAAGGAAAAACAGGAAGAAGTTGTTTTCTTTATAAATGTTAGTAACCTATTATTTATTCAGACTTGTTTCCAGCCTTTTATACATTTATAACTGTGTATTGTTTATTTTATTCATTTTTAACTGTCTGCAAAACATGAACACGTGTAGCTACTAATTGTTCATAAAATAAATGAATGAAATAAAATATGAACGTAGTTAAGTATTGTTTCTAAAATAAAATTGGAATTTTAAATGTCAATGGTGAATACAGGATGTAAATACATAAAGATTATATTTAAAAAACACACCACACTACACTACAATAAATACTACACTGCAAAAAATGTTATCAGAGGGAAAATATATTGTATTTAGTACAATTAGTCTAATATTGAGTCACATTATGTTGAATCATCTTATTCCATTGGCAGATAATTCTTCTTATTTCAAGTTTTTAAATTCATGAGATTAAACAGTCCAAAAATATGAGATAAAAAGACTTAAAGTCAAACAATTCCATCTTATTTTAAGAAAATTAGACAAAAAAACTTGAAAAAAGCATCAAAGCCAATGGAATATGATATTTCAAGATAATTCTACTCGATATTGGGTTAAACAATATATGTTCAGTTGTTTTTTTATATATAAATATTTGTTAAATGCACCTGTGACCTCTTCTTAATTATTTCTGCTGGAAACAGAACTATCATGACAATAATATGATATATTCAGTAGTTTAGTAGTTAAGAGAAGTTTTAGTTATTTGTTTGCTAAAAGAGGGAAATAAACAAGGATTTGACATGTTCTCTGTAATAATATGAATCATTATTAGTGTTGTTCCTTATTATAAAGTATATTATAGACTTCATTCAAAGGGACAGGTCATTACATTTTATTTTCCCATTAATGTGAAGTTTTTCCTCCTGTTTTCTTCAGTCCTGCTGTAACAAATAATGATTTAACAGCATGAACACTATGAATGTGAATGTGGAGCTGGTTTAGAATCATTTTACACTCAATTGTTCAACTAATGAAACATGTTCAGATTAAAGAATGTTTGCTCAGTATGACACACACACACACACACACACACACACACACACACACACACACACACACACACAGTTATGACCTGTTGTGACCTGCACGCTGATTCCCAGACGACGATCCATCGTCAGCATGAATTTAATGACAGCTGTTGTTTTGCTGTATTTGACACTTTCATTTATAAACGTCTAAAAAATATCGATCTTCAATTTTCTGTCATACGTGATGAAGAAAAAACAGCAAATTGTCTCATTTAAGAAGCTGTAAAAGGACAACGGTTGACATCTTTGCTTTAAAAAAATCACATTAATCAATTGGTGAACAGAAGCCCATTCATTTTCTTGTCAGTTTCTTATCGATGAATCAGCTAATTTGTAGAAGTGTTTTGGTGATTGGTGCATTAACATGAGTTTGAGTGAAGCCTCTTTCTGCGTCTATTACATCTCATAAATCAGGGATTGATTTTTGCAGCCGGTGTGATGAAGTGGCTTTGATTTGTCAGGTATTTAAGTGGCTGCATCGGTCATAAAGCAACTGTTCATGTCTGTTGATTTTATATGTATTAACAGATATTTTAACATTGTGATATAAAATGAAAAACATCATGATATCCACAAACCACTTGGTTTGACTAAATTTCATCCTCTACACTATATTTTTGGGGTTTTAGATTAAACTGTCTCCTTCACACATGACACATGATAGTAGACAACTTGGGTAAAGTTTTAAACAAAAAAAGAATAAATAAAGTCATTTCTGTCAAACAACTTTGATTTTGTGTCCCAGAAAGTCATTTTATTTAAATTATTGTGATTTTTAACCCTGACATGTTTTTATCTATTTAATCATTGAAGTCTCTAGAATAATCCCAAAACAGAATTTTGTATCTGGGATGAATATTGTTTTGTTTATGGGCATATTTGTATCATATAATATAGTTTTCAGTCATTAAAATGCTATTTTTCACTGTTTTTTCCTCCATGAAGACCAGGTCCCACTCACATTTTTAATCTGCACTAGATTAATATTGTTAAGATTCAACAAGTCTAAGTATAGACTAGAAAATTATGTTCAAATGATTAATTAAACATCATCAAGTATCTTGACAATAGATTAACATCATTTTCTGTAAGATAATGTCTGACTGGTTTCTTCTATATTAGTCAGTTAGTATATTAACTGATGATCTTTGGATTTGACAAAAACAACATTTTAGGTTAAATCTTCAGTTTTAACCTAAACACTGATCCACAGTTTATAACATTTTATGAACCAATCAATTAATTGATTAATGGTTTCAATAATCAACAAGTTAATCAACTATCAAACCAGTTGCAGCTCTACTTTGGATGTATCTTGTTGAATATTTCATTTATCTGCTCTAATGTGGTTTGAATGGAGACATATTTAAATATAAAAAAAAAATCTTTAGATAATAAGATATCAAATCATACTTTCATTGTTTGTGCAAGTAATTAACACATTGTTTTATCACCACTAACACACTGAATCCACTGGTGTTGATTTGTTGTTGAGTCATTCACCACTAGGTGGCAGCAAACTCTTTCTTTACTACATTCAGAATCAGTGTAAGTCTGGACTGTGTGATCCTAAAATAAAACGCCACGCTGCCTCAGGTTGATTAAAAACAATTTTAATTTGTTTTCTTTTAAAAAAAATGGAACCTCAGGAACCTTTAAGTCCTTAAACTGTCGACGTGTATATAATTTTAACTGCTCTGCTGGGGATGAATATGTAAACCTGAAGGCCTTTGTGGCCCCTGAGGGTCCTGGTGTCCACTTCACCCAGCTGGTAGATTCAGATTTGGACAAGGTCAATGCCTCATCAGCACTCTAACTCAAATTCAGTTTAAAGACTAGTCTCTTGGTCTGCTCATCTTGGCTCATTTGCAATTTGATCAACAAAATATCCAATTTATTCTCTGGATATGTAAATGTATGACTGGGCACCGTGGTTGTATGATTCTGTCAAAGTGAATCATAATTTATCTGCTGTCTGGCTACATGTGTTCAGGTCTGTTGAGTCGTCTTCAGTGAGTTGGATTACTGCCGTGCAGCAGTGGTCCCTCAGATTCCTCCAGACAAAAAGACAATTAGGGTCAAGTTTGGGTAAAAACTGACCAACTGGTGGTTTTGGACAGATTGGACATAACTCTAACCCCTATATCCTGAAACCAAACCCTAAATTCTAATCCTAAAACCGAACCCTAACCCTGATGCCTAAACCCTAACCTCAGACTCTAAAGCCTAATCCTAAACCACAACCCCTGACCCCTAACCCAATCCCTTACCATAACTCTGACTCCTAATCCCTAACCCTTTACCCTAAACCTAACCCAATACCCTAAACTAGAAATCTAACTCTACCTCCTAGACCAGGGGTGGGCAATCCTGGTCCTGGAGAGCCGGTGTGGGAGCAGGGTTTTGTTCCAACCAAGAAGTTACACACCTGATTCTACTAATGAAGGCCTTGGCAATGGTTCTAGAGGTTGATTAGTAGAATCAGGTGTGTTACTTCTGGGTTGGAACAAAATCCTGCACCCACACCGGCCCTCCAGGACCAGGATTGCCCACCCCTGTCCTACACCTAAACCCTAACAACTTACCTGACAACTAAACCTAACCCCAATCCTAAATCTTAACTCTAACCCCTAAACCCTGACTCCAATCCCTTATCCTAAACCCTAATCCTTTACCCCAAACCTAACCCTATACTCTAATCCAGAAACTTAACTCTAACACCTATTCCTAAAACCTAACCCTAACCATTTAGTCTACACAGAAACCTAACCCCAATCCTAAATCTTAACTAAAATCCTGACCCCTAAACCCTAACACTGATTTCTAACCTCTTACCATAACCCCTATCCCTAACCCCTTACTCTAATCCTGATCCATGACCTCTTATCCTAAACCCCAACCTTAAACCCCAAATTTACCCTAAACCTAACCCCTAATTTCGAAAACTAACCCTAACCCTGACCCCTAAACCCTGAACTCAGCCTAATCCTAAACCATAACCCTGACTCCTAATCCCTAACCCTTTACCCTAAACCTAACCCTATACCCTAATCCAGAAACTAACTCTAACTCCTATTCCCAAACCCAACGCCTACCCCCTAGCCTTAAACCCTAACCACTTACCCTACAACTAAACCTAACCCCTAATCCTAAAATTTAACTCTAATCGTGACCCCTAAACCCTAACTCTGATTGCTAATGTTTTACCATAACCCCTAACCCTAACCATGTGTTACCAACTAACCCTAACACTAATCTTGACCCCTAACCCCTTGCTAACAAACACTAAGGTGTCCCACTCATTTGGCACCGTAATGTGACCGTCTGTTTGCTTTCCTCCACTTAATGAGGCATGAATCAAAATCAGATGACACATTTTTTCATGTTCTTTTAATTTAACCTTTTTTAACAACACACTTATGATACAGAATGACTATTTGCACAGAAACAGACAAAATTCGCTTATCATCAATAGAACAAACAGTTGGTTGACGAGAATCATCAGACCTTCCGATGAGGATCATCATCGGCCGACTTCTTTTTTTTTCTTTTAATATGGCTTTTTGCCAGGTGTTTCACAAACCATTGGGGGAGGAGGAGGAGTACTTACAATAAAACACAATCTTGAGTCTTAAATGCTTTGAAGGTTATGGACATGGTTTGAGTCAAGCTTGAAACACAAGGTCGTTTGCTGCTCTGTTCTTCAGGCTTCAGCTGTTGTGTTGACAGTTAAAGGAGTTTTATTTTCAGACGGATTAATCACACCAGGAACTGAAAAGTAAAACGTGATCGGAAAACTTAAATAAAAATGAATAAATAAAAAATAACCTGAAATGATCTGGAATAACAACAACAAAAAGACGGAGTCCTGATTGCACGTGCAGTTTTGGTCAAATAAACAACACGATGAAGAACAAATAAACTATTTTGTTCATCAGATGTAATTTTTGTCATCTTCTCAGATGTTTAATCATGAAAAAGCATCACACTTAAAGCTTATCTTAACAGCATGAATGTTGGGTGTTTGATCGTCTTTTAAAAATAATCTCTTGGGTTAATCACGCGGTTCAGAGCTGGGGTGGTTTCTTCATGGGGAACAATAACAGACGTGAGTTCATCGGTGAGTTCAAGTGCTTTGAACTCCTTTAGTCAAACCATCAGAACTACTCAAGTTCATTTCACACGTAAAAACAAACCAACATCAACTTTCTTGTATTATTTGGTCACACTGTCGTTCTTTTAATTAAATTCAATCAAAGTGCTAAGTAATATTAGTTGAGATCTCAAAGCTTGGCATTTTAAAAAAGACAAACACCAATCCATGGATTCTCATTGGAGTAGATCTGTCTCATCAGGTTTAGAATTTTTCAAGCCGTTGAATTTCCAGCATTGAATATTTTATCTTTGAATTCAACTGTTCATATTTCTCATTTTCTCTATTATTTAAGAATCAAAAATTCCATCTTAAATTAAAATAATATAAAGAGTTCATTTGCAAAACCAGTAACATTTTTTAGAAATTCTTAGGTAATACCAGTCAAAGAGATATGACATAACAATATGAAGGTTTTTCAAAAAATGAGACTATTGAAAATTACAAAACTCACCTCATTCTGTTTTTGCAAATGAACTCGTCATGAATAAAAATCATAAAAAATGAGGGCTATGGCTTCCAAGTGGTAAATTAGGATGTGAAAATGTGTTTCTTTCATTCATTTTCCAGTAAAACACAGCAAAAACTTAAATGTTAAAAAGTGAAAAATATCTTGTTTATTTTCATGTAGTCTTGTTTTCTTAATATTTTTCTTCAGTTTATATCCCAAATTTGTCTTTTTATCACATATTATGAACTTTTTATCTCATAATTCTTTTTTAACCCTAACCCTAACTCTTCTTTGATAAATTTGAAATAAAAAGAAGAATAGTAAAAAATAATAAAAAGAATAGTTTAGTATAATTCTACTAAATACAAGATATTTCCCCCTGATAAGATTTCATTTGACCATCAGAGGTGCTCGTCCTTGATGTGGATAACTCAAATCTTTGAATCTGAATGTAAACATGAAAATATACTACTTTTAAACATGTTTTTTTTAATACATAATTTCAATGCCAAAGAAATAAAAATAAATTCAGCGCTAGAAATTCAACGGCTTTTAACTTTCACAATCTGCTGAGGCGGGTCTAGTTCCGTACGGAGCTCGTCACGGCCAGTTAAATGTCCGACCGGTGATCTGGTAAAACTTCTGATTGAAGGGATGAAAGAACCTCTGCAGTTTGGTCACCACCGACGAGTCCACCTCCGGATGGATGCGGCCCTTGCTGCCTGCCAGGCACTTGTTGAAGACAATGTTAAATCGCAGACAGTAAAACCCCCTGGTGGCGTTGAAGTACAGGTTGTACCGGCTGATCCTGGATGGGAGGTCCAGGAACCGCTCCACCAGCTGCAGCTCCGGCAGCGGGTCCGTTATGAGCCGGTCCCCGTCCACGATGTGGAACTGCTCCACGGGGAAGTACTTGAGCCAGCGCTCCAGGTGTTTGGTGTAGATGCTGGTGCGCACCGCCTTGTACTTGGTGTTCACCTCGCAGGTGCTGCCGTCGATGGCCAACTTCTCGAACTTGTGGTAGGTCTTGTTCTTGCGCTCCTTGCCCTCCAGCACTTGCGTGTAGTCGGACACGGCTCTGGTGGTGGGCTCGCGGACGATGATCAGCAGCTTGATGGAGGAGTTCATCTTGAAGATGCGCTCGGGGACCTCCTCCGTGATGAAGTAGGCCGGGCTCTTCTCGATGGTGATCTGGTAGGGGAAGGAGAAGGGCATCTTGCCCCTGTACCAGTCGATGCCCCGGGCGTAGTTTTGGTCGTTGTCGAAGAAGTGGATCTCCTGCGAGGCCTTGACCACCGCCGGGTGCAGGTTGAGCATCTCCAGCAGGGCCCGGGTGCCCCCCTTCCGCACCCCGATAATAATGGCCCGGGGCAGCTGCTGGACCAGGTTGTGCAGGCGGATTTGCTCTTTGGTGGCATTGCCCTTGCGCAGTTCATGGAGCAGGCCACGCTTGGACTGGAGGGTGCGGAGGGGGATCTGCTCTGGCTCAGGAGGGGGCGGTCTGCTCTCGATGGGGCAAATGGGCTGTAGCCTGAAAGAAAAGAAAAGTTGCATTTCTTTGTAAATTTCGGTAGATTTCACACATCTTTTGTCTTGTTTAAATCGAGTCTTGTGCTGTCAGTGGCAGTAATGCAGCCTGATTGCAGCATCCACTAATCCTGAAAGTCTTATTGAGATAAAACTTCCTGTTTCCAATTCAAATTGATTTGTTTCAGGAATTTTGTCCTAATAAGTATAACGACCATGAAAGACTGCAAACGATGAAAGGAAACGACTCACACATGAGAAATAAGCAAATGGATTTGCATTGGATTAGAGGGTAAAAATTGTGCCACTTGTCAGATATTTGTTCATTTGTTTCAGGGAAATATGACTCAAAAGGGGTTGTATTTTTACATTTTATGATGCTTTTATAATTTAAAGGCATGTAGTTAGACCTGTAGCAGCAATACAGTCCACCTTCTTACACACTCACTCTGAAAAACCCGGTTTCCTGCCCTCCCCTCCCTATCGATACACCCACTCTGTTGTGATTGGACGCCCACTGTCAAAACAGGAATCATTGATAAATGACTTGTGTTCAGCCAAGTTTAGCAAAACTAGAGAGGAGGCCAGACACAGAATGAGTGGGTGGTCTTATTTCACAGTTAGCAGGAACAGAACAAACATAAATATGTTCACACAAGCTCTGAACAGCTGTTTTTTTTCATTATAGGGCACCATTAAAGTCTCAATAGATAAAAAAGTGACTGAAAATAATGTTTATTTTTGAGTGAACTTCACTGAGGCTGTTTTTGTTATAAAATACAGAGATGAACCAAAACCCCAAACCATAAAGAAACAGAAAACGCCAACAATACAATGTGAGGCCTGCAGCTGTAAAAATGAAATTAGACCAAAAACAAAGCAATGAATTCAAGTTTGGTGTTCGTGTAATTTACTTGAGATTAAAACTCAGATCAAACTACCATAAATGCTCTAATATAGGTATTCTGTTACTGGCTAGGTCTCTAACATTAGCCCCTCTGCTGTAAATAAAGGTTTCTAGGGTGGGGCTGTTAATGGAACAAACATTTTTAAGTGTTTAATTATAACTGATAAATTGATAATTATATATTGATAATTGAAAATTGATAATAAAACAATGTTTATTGTAAGATCTTTTAGATAATTATTACTTATTATGTTATCAGCCATTATTACATTATTGGCTCAGTTATTACATTTGCAAGAAACATTTTCAATCACTAGGCCAATAAGATATTACATTATAAGCAAATTATCAGTTTAGGATTTTCATCACATTATAATTAAGTTATTAATAACTTAATTATTGGCCATTTATTACGTTATTGGTTTATTATAATTTAAAGAGGGCAAATGTATTTGTTTAGTCCAATAACATAGTAAAAGTGCTTATTACGTGATAACTTATTATGTTATCAGACTGTATTACTTTTTTCATTGTTATAAAATAGTTACTGGATGCTACAAACACAAAATCCAGATCTTCTGGAAACAGAGGCCTGTCTCTAATTGTGGCTTGGGCCTATATTAGAGAATTTATGGTATGCAGCACTGATCCACTATGAATCAAGATTCTATTCCTGCAACTTTTTCTCACCTTAGATGTTTTCACAAATATATTTGAGTGAAGTAGACTGGATAAATACCTCAAAGTAGATAATTAATTATACATACATGTTCTTATATGATATTTTTCATGCTGCAGTATTACTATTTTAAGTAAAAACTCACCTATCCAAGGTCCCAACCCTGGCCACGAGGTAGAGGACGCTTCCGATCGCGAGGCTGCCCAGAACGAAGAGCTTCTGTCTCAGCAATGCCTGCTGTTTGAATAGCATGGCCCTCCATCAATCTTCAGGACTGCGTCTTCAGCCTGCAACAGGCAGAGAGAGCGGAGCACATAAACCACTAATCACCGGGGGGAAGAGAGACGGCCTAATGTTTATTAACACACACTCAATCAAGCCTTACAAGTGATTAAGCCACGCTCACACACACCTGAAAACTGCTGCAGTGCCATTTGAGGAAATGCTCAGCGAGCATCCAGCACTTTGTAAAAATGGATTTGCATATTTCTCCATCTCATGTAAAGGCTCCAGGATGTAAGTGTGACATGTATAATAGGTTATTTGCTAACACATTAAGGATGACAACTTATAGATGATTATTACATAACGGCTGTGTTTAAAACAAAGAAGTGGAGAAGAAAAAAATCTAATCTTTAAGCTGCATTAACTGTTCTGGTCACTGATAGTGAATCTTAACACAACAGATACTTCACTGGAATAAAAGTAGAAATACTGTCTACTGAAATACTCAGTAAGAAGTTAAAGGCCTGATTTGAAAATGTTACTTCCTGTACATGTTTCTGAAGGTATTATCAGCAAAATGTACTTGAAATATCAAAAGTAAAAGTTGAATTCAAAGTGTTTATTGTCATGTGGACAGAAACAAAGTTCCATGTACAAGGACATTCTTAATTTACAATAAGTAATAAGGATAATAATAAAATACAACATGTAAAAAATAATACATTACATTAGGAATATAAACTATGCAGAGAAGAAAATGACAATTTTGTGTAATGAGGTGTAAATGTCATGCAACAAGTTCAGCTCTCAGAGAAATCTGTTTTTATCTTTTCATTCAAACAGGTAAAATACAAACATAAATAAATATGTAAAATGTTTAGGCACAAATATAAATATGATGAGACAACTCTATAACAGAAATAACCATTCAGGTTCAAAAAGGTATGGAAATAAGGTTTTGTCAGATGGAAATTTTTTTTTTTAATCTGGATTTTTAAATAGTATTTATTATGCAGACTGTGTTGTGGTAAATAATTAGTTTTAATCACTAATTATGAGATTTGAGAGTATTTTAATGTTTTAGTTCATCAGCCTGGAGCCAGTTTGAGATACTTTGGGTAGATTTATAGTACAAGTACTGCATCATAATATGAATTTAATAGAATGTAGTTCTAAATGTTCTTAAGGACAGTACTTTATTCTTTTCTCATATAACCTGCCACAGACATTAAGTTACTTACACTTAATGTTATTATAACTTAATGTTATTATAACTTAATGTTATTATAACTTAATGTTATTATAACTTAATGTTGTTATAACTTAATGTTATTATAACTTAATGTTATTATAACTTAATGTTATTATAACTTAATGTTATTATAACTTAATGTTATTATAACTTAATGTTATTATAACTTAATGTTGTTATAACTTAATGTTATTATAACTTAATGTTATTATAACTTAATGTTATTATAACTTAATGTTGTTATAACTTAATGTTATTATAACTTAATGTTATTATAATGTTATTATAACTTAATGTTGTTATAACTTAATGTTATTATAACTTAATGTTATTATAACTTAATGTTGTTATAACTTAATGTTATTATAACTTAATGTTATTATAACTTAATGTTATTATAACTTAATGTTATTATAACTTAATGTTGTTATAACTTAATGTTATTATAACTTAATGTTATTATAACTTAATGTTGTTATAACTTAATGTTATTATAACTTAATGTTATTATAACTTAATGTTATTATAACTTAATGTTGTTATAACTTAATGTTATTATAACTTAATGTTATTATAACTTAATGTTATTATAACTTAATGTTATTATAACTTAATGTTGTTATAACTTAATGTTATTATAACTTAATGTTATTATAACTTAATGTTATTATAACTTAATGTTGTTATAACTTAATGTTGTTATAACTTAATGTTATTATAACTTAATGTTGTTATAACTTAATGTTATTATAACTTAATGTTATTATAATGTTATTATAACTTAATGTTGTTATAACTTAATGTTATTATAACTTAATATTATTATAACTTAATGTTGTTATAACTTAATGTTATTATAACTTAATGTTATTATAACTTAATGTTATTATAACTTAATGTTGTTATAACTTAATGTTGTTATAACTTAATGTTGTTATAACTTAATGTTATTATAACTTAATGTTGTTATAACTTAATGTTGTTATAACTTAATGTTGTTATAACTTAATGTTATTATAACTTAATGTTGTTATAACTTAATGTTGTTATAACTTAATGTTATTATAACTTAATGTTGTTATAACTTAATGTTATTATAACTTAATGTTATTATAACTTAATGTTATTATAACTTAATGTTGTTATAACTTAATGTTGTTATAACTTAATGTTATTATAACTTAATGTTGTTATAACTTAATGTTATTATAACTTAATGTTATTATAATGTTATTATAACTTAATGTTGTTATAACTTAATGTTATTATAACTTAATGTTGTTATAACTTAATGTTGTTATAACTTAATGTTATTATAACTTAATGTTATTATAACTTAATGTTATTATAACTTAATGTTATTATAACTTAATGTTATTATAACTTAATGTTATTATAACTTAATGTTATTATAACTTAATGTTGTTATAACTTAATGTTATTATAACTTAATGTTATTATAATGTTATTATAACTTAATGTTGTTATAACTTAATGTTATTATAACTTAATGTTATTATAACTTAATGTTGTTATAACTTAATGTTATTATAACTTAATGTTATTATAACTTAATGTTATTATAACTTAATGTTGTTATAACTTAATGTTGTTATAACTTAATGTTATTATAACTTAATGTTATTATAACTTAATGTTATTATAACTTAATGTTATTATAACTTAATGTTGTTATAACTTAATGTTGTTATAACTTAATGTTATTATAACTTAATGTTGTTATAACTTAATGTTATTATAACTTAATGTTATTATAATGTTATTATAACTTAATGTTGTTATAACTTAATGTTATTATAACTTAATGTTATTATAACTTAATGTTGTTATAACTTAATGTTATTATAACTTAATGTTGTTATAATTTAATGTTATTATAACTTAATGTTATTATAACTTAATGTTATTATAACTTAATGTTGTTATAATTAAATGTTATTATAACTTAATGTTATTATAACTTAATGTTATTATAACTTAATGTTGTTATAACTTCTCTCTTTTTTTTTAGACAGTGCTGCGTTATCCAGTGGTGTTGTTTGCCTCTTAGGCCCCAAATAGAAGAATTTAATGCATCACCTTAAAATTGGTTAATGGTTGAATCTGGTTAAATGCAATACAATTTTAAATATAATTAATTTTCTTCAAAATGAAATGTTGACATTATAGAATGCATGGTTTGTATTGTAATGGGAATGAAAACTGTGGTTATAATGGAAGTCAATGAGACATGAAGATGTGTATATATATATATATATATATATATATATATATATATATATATATATATATATATATATATATATATATATAATGCAATCTAATCAATTGTTGTTAATCCTTGATATAACCACCAGTCCCATCCTCGTACCATTTATTATATGCTAAATAATTCATTTTGTGTGTTTTTTTAAATAATGTTTGATAGTTTTGAGCAGGAAAGAAGTTGTTTAAGAGATTTATGAAATAAAGCAGAACAATATTAATGCATGATGATTTTACAGCAGTTTGTGTGGACATTTTTGTCCTGAAGGTGCCAAGAGGGTGCACAATTTAAGGAGGCTGTTAGTGTTAAGACTATAATAGAAATATGACTGTAAATGTGAAAAATGAACTCTCTTTCCACCCATCCACTGCTTTTGGCCTCCAAGAAAAGAAAGACCAAAATCCTTCATCTGACAGAGGCTACATCCTTTTTATACAGATGGGGAGCACAGAAATGTTCAGCTCATTGTAATTAAAGAAAAGACTTTCATTTTTCTTTTTTTTGCAGATCGATACCCGCACTACTTCCTCCCACAGTGCGACTGGGTTAAATCACATTATGGAATAACAGATCCATACAGGACCCCCATCAGGAACAGGGGGCCCGGCTACACACTAAAATCCGGACGTTTTAAACTGCCTGCCATTACCAGTGGAGGAGATCCTCTCATAAACAAGTGGAGAGAGCTGTGACCCCGGCGTGACTGGAAAACGTTTCAGTCATATTGCCTCGTGGTGACTTCTGGAAGGGAGACCAGCGGAGCAATTGCAATTTGGTCGGTCTGACATGGCAGAAGAAATAAAGGCGGTTAGCCGGGGGCCAGCCGCTCTTTGTGGAGTCCCATTTAGAAAAGAGATGCTTTTCATTACGGGCTGTATCTCTGAAACAAGCAGCAGCTATAAATTCTATTGTTTCCAATGAAAATAAAAGTCGGGTTTATATATTTTTTAGTGGCGCGGCAGCAACATAATCCAGGTTTTTTGCCGTTTGTGTCCAAAAAATCCTCAGGACTGTGAAAACAGGACAGAGTCTGGCTGCAGGGGCTGTTGGTTCAGAGATGAACTGCAGAGAGGTGACAGTAAACAGTAAATAAACAGTAAATAAACAGGAAGTAAGCAGTAAATCTCCCTGACAGAGATTCTGTTACCACGTATATGTGCCTCCATGAGCCTGACTTTCATCTCTTAAATCTAAACTTTGGATAACTTTTAACCCTCTATTACATAATGTTGCAATGTTTGTGAAAAGCTGTTTTTACAGTTAGGAGTGAAAGGCTTTTATTTTGAAAAGAACATACAATTTATGAGGTCACATGACCAGGATATCCTGTTTGCTCATGGACATTTGACATGTGAGCATCACTGTCTCACAAAGTCAAAGAACATTTTCACGTTGTTGTTTTTTCTAATAAAAATAATAAATAAATTTGTTGCCACAATATGCAAATATATAAAATTCCTAGTGTAACAACCTAATGGAGTCCCATTGACTTACATAGCATGAAACTATTCTAAGACCATGTTTATGTTTTCTTATAATTCTTAAATATATTTATTATTTAGGGCATTTTAAGTAATAAAACATTCAACATTTTTACCATGTCTAAGTAATATTTCATGCAATCATGTTTATTTGTTTTCCATTTTATTTATTAATTCATTAATTCTGTATTTGTTCCTTCATTCATTTTCACCTCAATATATAAAATAGAAAGTAAAATTTAAAATCAAATAAATTCATGTGCAAAGGGAAAATAAGACACAAATAATAGGAAATATACATGTATATACTACTAAATTAAATAAATGTCTTTATTTATTAGTAATAAATTTATTTAATCAAATAGTTCTACATTCTGTCATTGTGGAATTATAGTAAAAATAAATCATATTATAAATAATTTTCCCTTTTTTTCTGGGGACTCCTTGGCGCCTCCTCAAGGACCTCTGGGGGTCCCTGGACCCCAGTTTGGGAACCACTGGTTTAGGAATTAACTTTTGGAGAAATAATTCCAGAGAAACATATTTTACTTTGTACTACTTGTTTTATATATAATTTAGGAATAAAGATGAATATTTTACTGCATGAATAAAAGTTTTTTGGGTCGAACACGAGCTTGAATCGGACAAATCAATAACTTTGTTTTGTTGTATCTGTACCTGGTTGGAATACAGTTATACTTTTTATTAATTATGACTAGTTTGATCAATTAGACATATTATTACAATGATCATGAATTCACTCATTCAAATTAAAATGCATCCACTGGTTGGTCTCAGGCCATTTAAAGGTTGTTTAAATGAAAACTTCAGGTGATGCTGGGGGTCCTACGGTTGCTATGGTTACCTCCAGGTGCATCCTTTAACCTACAGCAGCCTATATAAACTCTACATTCAAACAAGTCATCCACAATCGAGAAAATAGTTTTCTGAAGTTGAAGTTCTTCAAAATTCTCTTTTATACCGAGGACGGAAGGAAAGACACAAATCCAACTTCTGTTACGGAAAAGGTGAGACTATCTTTTTTTAATATGTATTATTTTTTAAAGCATAATTATAACAGACATATAGAGGAAAGATAATTTAACTCTTAAAAGTCTATATAGTGTTTTCTGTATTTTATTGCGTTTTAGAGCTGAGCAGGTGGCAAATAGACTCAATTTAGAGAATACATCATGCAGTAGGTGAAGTTTATCAGAGGATTTTAGTGACCATTTCATTTTAAAATATTATCAATAACTGTAATTAATGCTCATCAAAAGAGTAACATTAGCAATTTATGCAAAAGTCATGCGTAATAATAAAGAATAAACTGATAGTTATAGATATTTAAATTATTCTAGTAGAACAAATAGACATAGTGTCACTGTAGTGGGAAACAAACAGAAATTCTTGTTGTGATGGGAACAACATTATTCTAAATATTAATATATTTGTCAAAGCTGACTATAGATTAGAGAATATTGTTATAGTGAATTATTTTACAGCCTAAATTGTTGAAACGCAGCATCACATAAATACTGAAGTCAAACTTTCAGCAGACATTAAGACAGTCATTTTCTTCTTATTTAATGAACTTTAAATCACACAGATGTGACTAGATGTGTAAAACCTGATGTACACAAAACAGATGCTGAGGTCGCCATGGTTACCGTGTCTGTCTACAGGTGCATCATTCAAACATGTTTTCATTCAAACAAAAACAAAACACCTGGTGATTTCATTTATTCTAATGCTCCTCAGCCACAAACAGAATTAAATAAATTAAATAATGATCTTGATATAAGAGTGTACTGTCAGTAATATATAGACTCCGTTTTCATTACAACAACAACAACAACAAAAAACAAACGATCAAAACACATAAATGACCATGTTATATCTGCAGCAAGGAAATATTCCAGCAAAGAAAAAGTCTAAACATAGAGTTTAGGTAAGTGAATTTTATCCCAGATTCACATGGTGCGTCAATCTGTTCCTGTTGGTGAAGGAATTTAGAGAACAACTGAATTTAATGTGTTTAAAGGACTAATCGACTTAATATGATCAAGAAAAATAAAGACAGTTTTAAGGGAAAGTTAAATATCTTTTGCAGGAAATGGTGAAATTACTTTTTTTATTAATCAATGCTGGTTGTTAAAAAAATAATTCTTTGTTATATAGATTTTGGTTGATTTGTTGTGTTTCATTATTATAGATCCTTGGTTACTTTAAGTTTTGATTTTGTTCTTGTGATTAAGTGCTTTTTACTTTCCTAATCTGTTGCTCTCTGCTCCTTAAATCCAGGTGCTGAGTCTACGTTGGTGGATTGGTGTCCCTTTTTATATTGTTTGTACTCTTTGTCTTTACGTGTTTGATTTTTCTTGCTTCACGTGTGGTGTCGCTGGCATCCCCCGTTCTTTTGGACCCATTTCATCACAGTAGGTTTCAGCATTGGGTGGTTTCTTTTTACCTCCAGAGTGAGAGGGATTTTAGTGCAAGAGTTTTAAAAAGAATGAATTTGTAATAAATATATTTGTATTCTCGAATCATTGTCTCTGTCCCCTGTGAAACGGACCTGAGTGCTTTTTCTTTTGTGATCAGCCCATTTAAATAAACCTCAGGGGGAAATTCCCAGGGTGGTTGTTGTCAGGCAACTCAATTAAAAATTCACTAATACTGCCTATTTTTCACCCCATACCTTCTGCCACCACAGTTAAATCAAGCAGTAAAAAACATGACTATTGCAGTGGAAGGAGGATCTCTGTTGGCCTGGAAGAGAGTCTGAAGAAGCCTGGATGGTGTCCATGCTGCATGGGTGATAAGGTTAAACCTTTGATTTTCATATTTAGGATTAAGAGAAGGATTATGTATGAAATAGTTCATAATGTAATCTCTCTCTGTAAACTCTCAATTAGAGGCAAATTGATGCAAGTCTATGAAAGGAATAAGGTCCTGCTGGATAAAATGCAGTGAATCTGACAGAGAGTTTTCCCCTGCTAAGCCACACCAGGTCTTCTCAGACCTCCATTTCAGTTCCCATCATCCAGAGGTTTTAGGTTTAGTCCAAACAGGTCATTGATCCTGCCGAGCTACCAGTAGACCTAACCCCCCACTGCTGCTGAGGACGACAACAGACCCTTCACCATCCACTCATTAGAAGACAACCATGAAGATCTACCATGAAGTGGTTGATGATATACTGAGGTATGTTTGTGTCAAACATCATGACCCTTTCAATCTGTATCATATATTTCTAATCACAATCTATCACTTAGTTCAACCATGTATAAACTAGGGGTGGTTAATCTGCTTTGACGTTGTCTATGGCCACAGTAGCCTATGTTAGCATGAGGAATAAAGTAGCAGCTAAACCTGCTAACATCTTAGCTTGTGGGTTTTGAAACACTGTACATTACTATGTATGTGGAGATGAGGAATTTTGAAGGGATGTAGGCGAGGCGTGGGCATTTGCTGTCAAGGCAGCTTCCTCAACTATAAAGTGCTGTACAAAACCTTGTTGTAAGGTTCCTAGCTCGCCCTGAACCCAGGGATAGTTTTGGCATCTCATGGGGACCACGTTCAGTATCGTTAGCTTAAACGACGTCTTCGTTCATACATTGTCTTTGACCAACGCAGCCTCCTCCACATGAAAACGATAATTATTACGAAATAAAGCAGTGCCAAAAATAATTTATTTTGGAAAATTAAATTATCAAGTCATAATCGTCCATAACATAATTGCAATTAATCAATAATCAATTTTTTTCACCACCCCTAGTATAAACTGTTTTTAATCGCATGTGTAAATGCTATTTAATTTCTATTCCTTTCACACAGGTATAAGAATAGCAGGTTGCGTCCGAACAGTTTGAAACTTGGACATCGTATAAATCAGAAGCTGTGGGAGTGACTGGATCGTCCTACATTAATAAAAACATCATTTACTGGATGTGGACTGACGTATGTCAAGGTTTTATAAGAAAGCAGAAGAATATCCACCCCTTGTTGATGTTATTTCCAAGGAACCAGAACCCGTGATGCTGCCACAACCAAAAAAATCTGAAAACGGCAGCAGCACTTCAAATTATGACAGTGAGTCTTCATTTCCCCTCCACATCCACCACTAACTCCTGTCCCTCTCTAAAACAGAGTGGCCCTCATGACGGATAAGCTACGGTGATGGAAATGTAAATAGTTCAATTTACATCACTAACCCCTGAACCTAAAGCCTAGCTTATACTTACGCATACGTAGCTACGCCGTTAACGTGACGTAGGCATTGAGCGTTTGAAATTCTACGTTGCTCTGACGAATTCTTGTTTCTTCACAACAGTAACAATGGCAACTGATGACAAAAAAACAAAAACATTTTCCCCTACATGATTAACACATATTCCCCCTTTTTTTCCCTTTATACTAGACCTTTATTTCCTTTTAGCCTGTTTTTTTCTGTATCTTTCTTGCACCAGACAGGGGTCTACTTCAACGGTGTAGCTACGTACGTAGAGAAGGTTTAACCCCTAACCCTACCCCGTATATTTACGAATTTCTGTTGTGTAATACAATAAACACCTTTAAAAAACACTATGCTTGGATTGTGCTACTTTATGTTACAGAAATGAATCAGAAATACTGCAAAACTATGGTAATTATGTTTGTGATTCATCTCTTTTCACAAATAAATGCATTATATTGTATTTAATTGTTAATTTTCACTCAATTAAAAACAGATGAACAGGTGTCGTGAAAACAGTGAAAATATCTATTTTATCAGCTTGTCTTTAATTAAATGCTGTCAAATTTGCCGTAAATGTAAATACAAACATGAGAGGAGATAGAGATATATTTGTAACTAATGTGTAACTAATGTGTACTAATCCTAGTACCTGTAACTCAATTTATAGATTAGATCACAACTGTTAAATCAACCATCAACTATTTTGATAATCATTTTATGGTTCTGAATTATTTTTTAATGCATAAAATTGAGTTTTTAAAATATTTACCTTAACTGAATATCTTTGACATTTGATGAACACTGATCAACAATTTTCATTATTTTCTAAAATTAACTGAGAAAATAATCTATGATAATAAAATCTGTATTCCACATGACCTCATTATATCTTCATCATAAACCTGACCATATACAATCATACTCAAAATAAGCACTTTGAATACATACATGACACAATTAAAAATGTATTTTTGACACAATCTAGTAGACTTATAGACTGGTCTAGAGACCACTTTTTGTGGTCTTGGTCTTGCAAATTGGTCTTTAAGACAGCTGTTAGAATATTCATGTGCATATAATAGAGATCTGTGCATTGTTTTTTTTATATTTGTGTGCAAATTTTGGAGATCCATGAATAAAATAAATGTTCGTAAACTCTCCAACAAGTTGAGTAGTACATAAAATGTATTGTATGTGTTTTATCTATCCGAATGCAAATGGAAAATCACAAAATAAAAATTTACGACTACATCCTCTACGTATGCCTACGTATGCCTTCTACAAAAACACGTCATCACTACACAGGCATCATTCATCGAGTAGAATAACATTGATTGATATCAAGACTGCACATGTGCTTCAGTTTAATTAGCGACCGTGTTGGGTCGGTCTACATGGACCACAGAAACTCCCCGATAGGCATTCCTGTAGCGTCGCCGCTGAGCTTGATGCTAACAGCTCCTCAGCTAATGAGTCAGTGAACTTCACTTCCAGCTGTTTCTTCCTTTGGATCAATTGATGCACATATAAAATAAAAATGTTGCTGCTGATTGCACCAGCTGAGTGAATAAGGAATAAGGATGTGCGCCATTGTTTTCGGTGAGTGTATTTGTTTTAAGTGGTTAGCATGTAGTAGCAAGCTAATGAATTAGCACCTAAATTGAACGGTTCAAAGCGTTTATTGTCATGTGCACAGTGTAGAAACAGGTTTCTCTGTACAATGAACCTGTTTCTATACTGTGCACATGACAATAAATGCTTTGAATCTTTTGATTTAAGTGATAATTCATTAGCTTGCTATTAGCTTGTATATTACTGTAGCTGTTGCTGCTTTAGCTGAACCAACAAAGTCCTGCCAAGGGAGGCTGGGCTGGTTTCTGTGTTCACTTAACGATTTAAATTTATATGGTTTATAAATCTATTGTAAATATTTTAGATTTTATTTCTTTACTTGTCGCAATTACTTTACAATTCATGTTGCTAGAGTTGAAGCTGGAACTCATGCTGGTAGTAAAAAATATATTGAGGGACATAAAAAAAAGTAGTAATTTCAATTTAAGAATGTCTGGATAAACCCTGTGGTTGGACTGAAACTGGATGAGATGATCTATGGATCCATTAGAGTTCTGCACCACCCAGAAATGGTATGTAAAACACAAAGAGAGTAACTCAAACCAGAAGAAGCTGGTAACTTGGTGAGTAAACCACACAGAAAGTATGATGTGCACATATTTGCAAAATTATCCATTGTGCCAGTTTACCTCTGGGTTGCTAACTCACAAGTTTACCAGATTTTCTTGCCAAATTCTTTTGCGAGTTTTATTGCCAAGCAAGTGTCAAGGTAACGGCCCAATACTAAAAAGCTAAAAACATATCGTCTCCGGGCATATCGGAGGAGACATGACTTCATTAATTAATTGATTTCCTTCCCACGTATGTAGACTGGGACAAGGACAGTAGTCTGAGGACTAATCAAGCTCCAGCCTTAGCTTGATTTAACTCTATGTAAATGTGTAACTGTACTGATAACATCTGTGTACCTATTTTATGTCAATATGGCTGCCATGAAAAAGGTCTATTGAACCAATATAATTTTCCGGAACCCAGGGTAGCCCTTTACTATATCAAACTAACAAATATAAAAAGAAGAGAACCTGCAAAATATGTATTTGATGACGATATATATATATGATTCAGGGACTATGATTCAGGTATATAATGGTTATTGACACATCTTTAATTCATGTAGATGCATGCACTTTTTCATAAATATTTGTCAGCATTTTTTAAATAGTGCATTTAAAATGGAAAATGCATAAATGGAAATAATTGCAAACTGGAAAACAACAACTTTGTTATACAGAAGGCATATTAAAACAAAAGATGCTATATCAAATGCTATTCCATTTTTTTTACACGCATGTTTGGTTTTGGAAAGGCGATAAATAAAAAGCTTATAACTCTACACACTTTAACGTTAAGCATCTCTCTCAGGGGATCACTCACAACACTCTGCATGTGGAGAAGTGTGTTTGACAGATCTGCCTGGTTACACTAAGCTATTATTGGGCAACCACTGTTTGAAGCCACAATGGCTGCCTGACACATGCAGAGGCATGTGTAAAGATTCAACGCTAAACACAGTCAAACTCATTAAAATGGAAACTCTTTTGTCGTTCTTAAGTCTGGCCGCCTACAGAGATGCATCCCAGCTCTCGGCAGACACTATCCTGTTGTACTAATGA
This sequence comes from Lepturacanthus savala, assembly GCA_030544235.1. NCBI lineage: Eukaryota > Metazoa > Chordata > Actinopteri > Scombriformes > Trichiuridae > Lepturacanthus > Lepturacanthus savala. Next base: position 28,182,107 of record CM060477.1, on the reverse strand, counting down.
ATAGAGAGCAGCTACCACTTGCTGCAGCCTCTTTATGACTTATTTATCAGCAGACATGGGAATCAATTGTTTGCCTGTCAAGGAGGTACAGCTTGAACGGCTGTGCCAGGCCAAGAGCACAAACGGGTACAAAGCTAATTATGAATCTATTATAAAGTAGGTAATTTCTGCACCAGGCCAAAATCCCCACTTTGGTTTAAAATGCTAAGAGAATGTGCAGAGACCCTTGGCTGTCTCTGAATAAAAGGGGCAGAAAACTAGTCAGGATGTGGGGTGACCACCATTTGTGTGTAACATGTCACTTTCTCAATGAGTTGATTAGGTTATTGTTTTTTATCTGTGGAATGTTGGTCCACTCCTCTTTGATGGCTGTGTGAAGGAACTGGATATTGACAGCAATTGGAACATGTTAGTGTTTAGATTAGTGGGGTAACTGTGTAATTGTGTAGAGCTACAAAAAAGATGAAAATATCTGGTACAATTAGTCCAATATTGATTAAAATTTCATTTTTTTCTAGATTTTAGTAAATTTAATGTTGTCTTGTTTGGTCTTCAAGACCAAATTGGCCCAAATCATGAAGAAGTTAACTTATCTGCCAATGGAATAAGATAATTCTACTCAATTTTGGACTAATTATATCAATTCATTTATTTTTTCTGCAGTGTACTGAAACATGAGGTGATGGAGGTGAGTGAATGGAACAACAATGGGCCTAATGAAGGTATCTCTGTGTATTGAAATTTCCATGTATAAAATAAGCTAGTGTTTATTGTCTATATCTTGTGCCCACCCAGACCATAACATGGTGGACTCACTTGACCTCAGATGCATTTTCCAGCTAAAGTCAGTACCAACGATCTGCAATCAGGTCAAAACCCTGGTGAGGACAAATCCCTGAGATGGTTTCTGACAGCTTGGACATGGATTAATGTGGTCTTCGGTTGTGAGGCTTGCTGGACATGATGGCAAATTCTTGGAAATGATGTTGGAGACGTCTTATTGTAGTAAAATGAACAATCAATTCGCAGGCAAGAGCTCTGGTTGACATTCCTGCAGTCAGCATGACAATTAGATCCTTAAAACTTGTGGCATCGTCTTTTGTGATAAATCTGCACATTTTTGACAATAATCATACTATTTAATCAGCACCTGTTAGATGGATGGATTATCTTGGCACACTAACATTGAGTTTATGCTTCTTCTTACGTACCTACAGCATCAACACAGACCCCTACGTCATAGACTGACCACTTCCTTCACCTCTAAAAAACTACACATCACATCAATGCGGACCACAGGAGCTGTGATTGGTGCTGTTTACCAGCGGTGGTTTGCTCTTTGATATCAATGATCTCCAAATATGTGTTCCATCCTGGTTGTATGAAGGAGTATTAGGGCCAGGCCAAAAAAAGAAAAAAAAAATCTGGGACAAGGAAAAAACAGGCAGACATACAGTTGGGAATATGTGTTATTTAAGGCCATATGTTTTTTTTGCATGTTTGTTCTGCCACCTGTGCTTCAACGTTTGCAATAAAAGAATTTGCTCTTTGATATCGATGAGCTCCAAACACATAAGCTCCTTCCCTGCACAAAAAGAAAGAAAAAAAAAACAGGCAAAAAAAAAAAAAAAATTCTGGTGCATACAGTTATTTATGTGTCATTTTTCCTGTTTTTTTGGTTTTATATGTTTTGCCTGGCATAAAAGTGTTGCATTCATGTATTTGTTGAGTGTTTATTCATTTTCCGTCATGGGAGTTGTTGTAAACTGGTGCTGCTCATTTCTGAAAACGACGCCACTGCTTCTGCCAGGAAAGATGACGCCTGGAAAAGGAAGCGTAGAAGTTGTCTCTCATGTCTACCACAGCAGATTCTACTGAATAAACTGATGGTTTCTCCTCGTAGATCTTTGAGATTGACAGAAGCTCCACAAGCGTTGTGCGTCCCACAGAGACTCCCCACACTCCTCTAACACTCCGAGTCTATTTCTGTCACGTTTAGTGAAGCCTAATCTGCACCGACAGCTGTTTAAAAATCACACGACACAGATTCTACTCAATCAGTAAAATCAGTGAATCACTGAATGAAAACACTGTTGATTTCTTGAGTTCTACTTTCAGTCAGCCCGGTGAAACTGTTCGTGCTACCTTTTCAACATGTTATACTGAAACCAGGTTCAGACTAATCTCGAAACCCATTGGCTGAAAACAGATAATCCTTTGGAGGCAAGCTTCAATATTTCTGGAGCCAGTGGATATCCAGTCCAAGACTTGGGTTAATTTAACTGCTTTCAGTCCCTTGCCTACAGGCTCGTGGAAGTTTTTGATTTAATCCCAGATTGCCCCCTCTGGTCTCAAAGTCCCAGAAATCTGGTCTTGGACCAATGTTTGTCCTGGATTATCTTCTAAAGTAAAGGGTGTACAGATCTAACCTGAAACCTCCTGAGTCATGTAGTCAGGCAGCAACATTTTATATTTTGAATTTAAAATTCATTTCTACTTTCCGAGCCAACGAGAGAGAAAAGTCTGCAACGAGACAGGATGAGCAAGCGCAAATGACATCAGAGCATTTGATGGTGTTGCCAAGCAACTGTAAACTTACTAGCCCTAGAGGCTAATGTTAGATAGCATGCTACTGTTAACAGATATTAACACTGACAGTTGAATCTCACCTCCAGCTCTCGCTGAAGAACAGACTCAAACTCCAGAACCATTGTTTCATCCAGAGTTGTTAGTTTTTTTTCATCACTAAATCAAATTGTTGCAGCAAATCAGTCCCTGTTTGTTTTACACCTGCTTCCCCATGAGATCACCTGGCATGATTATTAATATCCTGCAATGTGTGATGCACCATTGGCCTGTTTTCAAATCTTGTAGCGTGTGCATGTTTGAAATTCAAGAGAAGAACATTTGTGATGATTCTGTTTATGCCTGATGCGACACAAATTCACGTTTACTTTGGGTTTTAAAATTCCTGTAGTGTTGAGTGTGGTTTTATCAGTTGTGTGTGGGTTAGGTGCTGATTGATGTACTGTGGTAGCAGAAATAGTCAAAACACTTGATCGCAGATTGGAGTCTCTGCAGATTTTAGGTGCTATCATCCCACTTCCTGTGTGGACTCCCAGTGAGGGCTGTATTGATCTGACAATCAGAAAAGACAAAATACCAACAATCTTTTTTATCACAAATACAAAGTATGATGTGTTGACCATGAAAGTCCCCAGAAAGGGAAATGAAATTTGTCTTCAGATTATTTATTATTCACTGTCTGAAAAAATCTTCCCTCTGTGGGAGTTCAGGCCAGGTTTGTCTGATCCGAAAGAAAAAAATAAATGAAGTAGCAGTTACTCTCTTTGTATCTTAACCAAAAAATGTCCTTCACAGTTTTAAAAGATCGCAGGGGAAGTTTATATGAATGTGGGAGATTTACACAAGAGCCATGATGGAGCCTAGTTTACAGTTCCACACAAGAAGAAAATGTCAAGTATTGGGACAAAATGTTATCTTGAGAGTAAGGCTGTATAATTAATTGGATTTTAGTCACGATTTCGAATTGTGTGTCAAACGACCTCCAAAATCATATTATTTTATTACTTAAAATGCCCTAAATAATAGATATATTTAAGAAATAGTAGAAAAAGTTGTAAACATAGTTTCAGGATGGTTTCATCCTATGTAAGTCAATGGGACAGGTTGTATACACTAGGAATTATATTTGCATATTTTTGGCATATGGCAACAAATCTATTTTAGCAAAATAAAATAAAAAAAATGAATTAAATTCAAGTTCAGCTTTTTCATTGTGTGAAAATTTTCCCAAATTCTGAATAAAAGACAACCTTTGGTTATGAGACATGTCAAATGTCCATGAGCAAACCAGATACTTTGGTCATGTGACCTCATAAATTGTATGTCCTTCAAAATAAAAGCCTTCTTTTCATGCCTAACTGTAAAAACATAGATTTTCTATCACAGCTTTTTTATAAAAAAAAATAAAGATAAAGTTGCCATATGGTAACAGTATGTAATAATTTCTTTTTAGTTTAATTGTAAAAAATAACATTAAAGAAATAATGTTTACTTAGCCTATATAGTGAGTTATAAAAAATAACTCACTATATAGGCTAAGTAAACTTTATTTCTTTAATTTTATTTTTATTTCTTTATTTGGTAAAAAAATTTCAAAATTGTGAATAAAAGGCAACCTTTGGTTGAGTCAATGATGCTCACATGTCAAATGCACATGAGCAAACAGGATATCCTGGTCATGTGACCTCATAAATCGTATATCCTTCAAAATAAAAGCCTCCTTTTCACACCTAGCTATAAAAACATGGATTTTACTGTATATTATAGCTTTTTAGAAAAATGAAGATAAAGTAACTGCGCCATATGGTAACACTATTCAACAGAGGGTTAAAAAGTAGAAGTTATCATTTATTTAGTTACTGTTTATTTACCTGAGTGAGACGGGACGACAAAATGAAAAGTGTCGCTTTGCAAACTTCATGACAATCTGCTGAATGTGTTTGACAGGGGGCTGAGGGCATGAAACTGAACGTTTTTAAACAATCCAATGTGTAAAAATCCCTTTGAATATTTTTTAAATAGATGTTTTAGTGCAGAGGCCTGACCGTTAATATATCCAGAACAAAGTTTTATGAATTTTCTTTAGAACAATCACATGTGAACTCGCAGCACCTCCGGCTGTAATGGGCCGATGAAGAAGCAGCAGAAACACCATTAAAAAACAAAACACTGAGCTATTAGAGAAACGCTGACTGGCCTTTTTTCTGTGTGTGATTAAAACTGAGAAAAAACATTGCTGTTTACAGCGCTGATAACAACTATAATTAGTTTCCATATATTGGAACGTGGAATATTTGAGTTTAATAAAAAAGAATAAATAAACTGATTCATTACAGTGATGGATGACACGGTGGCTTGACCCCTGTGAATGAATGAATAATTGTAGTGACACTGCACAATATCCTGTTTACTTATGAAGGTGATTGCTGTGCTATGTATGTAATCATATAATCTGCATTTATCTGCTCTCATTTCTAGAGTTTGCTGGTAAAAACAGATTAAAAATAGATCACTGCAGCTCGTTAGCTTCAGTTTATTCATTGTCTGAAAAACTGAACCTGAACACACAGATCCCAGTGGACTTTATCAGCTCTGATCAGGTGGTGTCATCATCATCATCATCATCATCATCATCATCACAGGACAATAATTATGAGTAAAAGTGTTTTTTTTAATCAATTATGCCACCAGTCGCTTCCTATTTGGCCCAAATTTAGGATCTAAGATAATCATTTTAACTTCCTGTACACTTTCAGTTCATGTTTAGGAACAAAATGTTATATATGTCTGCAACTAATGATTATTTTCATGTTTAATTAATCATTTTCATATTTTATTGATTAATAGATTTGTGATTGGTTCATAGAATGTCAGATAAAGGTGAAAAATAACATGATGTCTCGTTCTAACCTGAACAATCAGCGCCTCAAAAATATTCATATTACAGTAAATAAACCAGAGAATATTCTGATATTGTAGTGAATTTGGAGATTTGTTTTATAAAATATATATTATATATATTAAGGTAGTTAATAACAATAATTGTCAATACATTTAACAGTTTGCAATTAATCTAGATACTAATGGTTGTAGTTCTGATAGTTGCAGCTTCTGTAATAGCTTATGTTTAGCATTAAAGGAGCAGTGTGTAGTGTCTAGTGGCATCTAGTGGTGAAGATGCAGATTGCAGCCAAATGATCAACAAATCAGATAAACCCATGAAAGGCTACTGATTAAATATTTAAAATGTATTTTTCTGTTTCGTTTACATGATTCGTGCTTCAATCCCTTTAGGTCTCAATTTTTTTGTTCTCAGTCGGCAAATAGAACAGTTTAGTTTGCACTGGTTGCACTTTTATTTGTTTCCTTTCACACTCAAAATTCACTCAAATTCATTTACTGAAAACAGCAGCTGGATATATGATGCTAATGAGATCAGAGAGAGTCAATGAAAACATAAAAGCAAAACAACGAGCTGAAAGATGCTAAAATGCTTAAATCTTCATGGATTAGCTTAGAAACCACAGCAACATTTTTCCAGGTTTGCATTTCCCCAAATCTCTACAGCAGTTATGATGGTCTGTAAACACACCGGCAACATTATAAAAGTCTCGACATAACTAGAATTTTAATATATTTAATATGTTAAATAGTTGATATTTTGGGGACAGTGAATGCAGCGACTTCTCATCTTTAATTTGTGTCAGTCGCTACAGTCGACTTCACACAGCTTTACAAACACCGTCCTCTGACAGAATTGGCGCAGACTCCAAAGACCGTCTGCGATCAAAGATGACGTTATCTATTCATCAGGCATCGCATGTCCAAAAAAATACAAAAAGGCTAATAATATGCATTTGTCTCTTTGTTAGTAAAAATACGTTTTCATGGAGACAGACAGCAGTGGCAGTGTAGCACGTCATGATGAAGTTGAATCAGCTGAGGATATTGTGGAGGAATAAGAAAGAAGTGGAGACAGAGAGAGGCCAGAGCATTGATGAATAATTCACCACTGTGCTTTATTATTGTTATTGATCTTTGCTTATGCACAAGGGAATGATTCTGCTCCTAGAGCTCCTCCCCCTCCTCCTCCTCCTCCTCCACCCTCCACTCTCTGATTCAGGCGTCCATTTTGTGATATTACACCTACATTATTTAGCAGCTGTCGCTGCAGATCTCTTTGTATCCAGCTGTATGCTATAGTCGCCTCAGCCTTCATCGTGCATGTTACAAGAAACAATGAGGTAGAAGGAATAAAACAATGTATGAATGTGCACATGTGCAGCATTTATTTAGATTATTTTCACACACCTGGAACTTAACTACACTTAGAAGTGTTTGATTCATCCAAATTCAGATATTTTCTCCAATATACTTTGTTTTATGTACATCAGTTGACAGACTGCTGCTAGCCTGTTTCTATGTTGTCTGCAACAACTGTATATACTGATTGTGGGTAGATTTCTCTCTATAGGATGTCATGTGAGGTTAGTCTGATTAGTAATTTAAGGTTCTCACTGTATACTCAAACAACACTTATACAAATACTGTACAAAATCAATCTAGATTCTAACATGCACCACCCAGTTTATGAGATGTGGTAGAACCATTATGTTTCTGTAGAAATCACAGTTACCATTATGTGTTATTCTTTCACTGTAACTATTCCAGCTTATAAATATGAAATATATAATAAGAAAAGCAGGTGTAGCTTCTCTCAACACTTTTACTTCTTCAAACTCCTTCTCCCTCAATGTTGCTGTAGAAAATCACACTAACTATTACGTTACTGTATAAAAGCCCAGTATAAAATCCCAGTAACCATTATGTTGCTGTAGACAATTCCAGTATAAGATCAACATAAGCATTATGTTACTGTAGAAAATCACAGCAACCATTTCATAACTGTAGAAAATCACATAAACTATTCTGTTACTGTAGTTAAAGGTGTATGTTAGACTGTTATCGCCCCCTTTCTGGTGGTAAACCAGTAATTACACAAACAGAGTAAAACTAATATTACTGTTGCAGCCATAAAACAGTGGATAAACAGTTTTGAGTGAAATGATTCATTTTATTATCAGAATTGGTCCATTTGGTCTGAAAACTCTCAAAGATTCTAGAATAGTTGAACAATGACATCCTTTTATCCCCATTGACGTGAGCAGAGATTAAGCAGCTCATTGTGTGAACTGGTTTGGCCTTGAATGAATCCAACCTGGTAAAAGACTTTAAGGCAGCAGCTTCCCTTCTCTAAAACAAACCACCAGTTTGAAGATTATGCTGCAATAATAAAACACTCAAACTCATTTTAAATGATTATTTTTTGTTCAAACACTTCAAGGTGTTTCTTTATGCTTCTGCAGACAGTTTTTAAACGCGTCTCAGTGTCAGAACAGACTGCCAAATGTTTTGTTCTGTTTGGTCAGCAGATCTGTTTTAAATGTTAGAGCCACATATTAGAGCTGCAGGCAACAGGAAATATGAAGGGTACAGTGTCCTGTCTGCATCGTGCAGCACAGATTACACTCTAGTCATTTCAGCAATGGTATTTCTGCCAGAAGAAGCAGACCATTACGTTTCTGTAAACACGGTGTGAGCTATGAAAATAGGTACATATGCCACATAAATGTCATTTAAAGAACCGTCTCTGTAACTCACTGATGGGAATTTAACAGTGTGGCATGAACATAACGGTTTACAGTAATCTCAAATTAAATTACTGTATTTTCAGCTATGATATTGCTACTGTAAGTATAAGCAGACTATACTTGCTGTAATTTATTTTTTACAGTCATTCCTTGGCATTTGCTGCCAGACAGTTACAGTAAACAGCAAGTCTGCATAAACTCTCACAGCGTGATATTAATATCATCATGGAAACAGGAGAGTTTCAGTTCGCTGCCAATTCTCAGAATGAACAATTACGAGGGATCCCTGATGGGATTATCTCTCTGGATTCGCCCATTTGTAAACCCTGAGTGGGCAGTGAACCTCGTTTTCATCCCCAAAAACACGAGTGATCGAATCTAACGAGTCACAGAGGATCACATCTCATCACAGGGAGGAGAAGCTGAGGACTCTACTGCTGTCTGACCTACAAACACCAACTAACACAACAATCATGGAGCTGAGAAACAAACAGGAGGAGATGTCCCACATGGTTTTGTTCTTTCAAGGCCCTGTGAGGATTGTGAACAGATACGAGCACAAACACAAACGGACTCCTTTTTTCAAGAAGTGTGGAAACTAACTGCTGAGTACACCAACAGTTACACAGCCGTCAGACGTTGGAACACATCCCAAAAGAGGATTAAACAATTCCAAATTAGGCCAAGGTAGCATAGTCCCCAAAACATGTAGCTGAAACACAGGGATGATTCTCGGATCAGAGGTTTTAGTGGTGCTGAGCATCAAGAGGCCAGACCAATTTTGTAAATTTTATCGCAATTTTCATTCCCACGTTTATAAAAGTCAAGCATCACATATATGTAGCCCCCTATAGTATAGTGAGGACCTTTTATTTTGAAATGCAATGCTCAAAAATGTAAAACATGGACAGAAAATATTGTAAAATGATTTTTTCAATGTTTGATCTCTGTTTTTTTTTTCCTTCTTGTCTATATTCCAGGGTGACCGAGCCTTTATTTACCTCATCTGCAATAGGTAACAGGTCTTTATTTGAAGCAGGTTGTATTAACTACCTTTATTTCCAGTTGAGAACTATAATAGCTCATAATTTAGTATAAACCCTCATTTTGCTGTGTTGAATTACCTGCTGAAGCCTTTCAGTATTTCCTTGGACAGAAAGCCTTCATTTCTTAACCAGGCTTTCATTGTGAAATATTTGCAGGAACATGTGGGAAACTCATTGACTTGCAAGGTTCAGCTCTTGGAAACGTAGTGTGGCAGCAGCTGGAAGGTCAGCCTGTCTAGTTTGAGGTAATTAAACAGTGGAGATGCAGTATTCTGCAGCCCAGTAGCCTTTTGTTCTGAAGCGTACATGTGGATCCGTCAGTGCTGCAGCACAGAGCCACAACCACTGATGCTACACTTTTCATAGAGAAACACACATCTTCAGGGTATGAGCCTGTTCAAACCAGTTCTATAACCTTCACAACAGTGTGACAAAAGCTGTTTAATCTGCTTATTCATCCGCTCATATGCTATTTTATACACAGATATGCGTTTTATTAATACCTCCATATTTAATTTTATGCTTTTCGGATTAGCGTAAAAGGTCATGAGACTAATTATGGTTAAAACATATACGTTCTTCATTTGGCAGTTACCATGGTTACCATACAGCGATTTTTGTATTTTCTCTTTTTCTTAACCCTCTAATGCATAGTGTTGCCATATGGCAATATTTAGTTTATATTCAATTCTCGAAAAAAAAATGTTTTAACAGCTAGGTGTGAAAAGAGGGCTTTTATTTTGAAGGACATACAATTTATGAGGTCACAGGATATCCTGTTTACTTATGGACATTTGACATGTGAGCATCATTGTCTCACAACTGAAGGTTGTCTTTCATTCAGAATTTTGGAAAATTTTCACCAAATCAAACATTGAACTTACTATCTGTAAGTAAAGATTATTTATTTATTTATTATTACATTTCATTCAATTAGAAGTTAGAACAGACCTTTATATTGAAACTTAAAAACTACTTTTCCTTGTTTGGTATTGGTAAGTACAACCTAATATGTGCTAATTTACACTTATTTTTCCATTTTGATATTATTTGCACCAAATTATAACACATAAACATGAATTATAACTTGCAAAAAGAAATTATATAATATGATTACAATATATATTATATATATGTATAATATGAACATTTTTATAACTTAGAAAACAAATATTAATAAATTTCAACACTCGATTTTAGCACAAAACAAAGTCATTTACAACTATTTACACTATTTAAAATGCAGGATTTTGTTTAAATATTTACTAAACAATTCTTCCCAGTGACACACATCATTTGAAAAAAGAACATGAACTAAACAGGAAATTACACTAAATATCTCTAATCTAAATATCACGATCACATTTTCTTTTTTCCCAGGAACCAAACGTTGTGTTTCACTGTTTGATTTTTGATTGATTGATGTGATGTATTGTTCTGTTTTTTTCAACACCATTTTACTTTTTTCATCTATTCCTGCAGTGAATGTGTACAGAATGCGATGAAAATATCTGGAAAAGATATAACATCTATAATTTACCATAAATGTGGATTTACTTGGCCTATCAACACAATTTAAAAACAGATATTTAGTTTTTCTAAAACTGAAAGGAGACTCAGTGACGCTCCTTCTTGCTGCTATGACTCTAGAGGGTCATTAAAGCCACTGATGGGATTTGTTAGCAGAGGACATGTAGAAAGGAGGGGTGTGTGTGTGTGTGTGTGTGTGTGTGTGTGTGTGTGTGTGTGTGTGTGTGTGTGTGTGTGTGTATGTGTGTGTGTGTTCTGGTATTCCTCACGTTATGGGGACATCGGTCTGTTTACACAGTCACGGTATGGGGACCAGTTTCGTTGTGGGGACAAAAAATCAGGTCCCCATAGCGGAAACTGTTTTAAACAAGTGGAGAAGTTATTCTGAAGGTGCTGTGAAATTTTTAGCCTTGGCCCATAAAACATGGTTTTCGGTCAGTGTGTGTGTGTGTGTGAGGTGCACAGTATCTCCCCCTTTAGTTTCTGGCAAGTATTGCACTAGCCGCTCCACACACAGATTTTCCAAATATGGTTTGGCACCGCCCACTTCCTGGTCCTCGCAACGAACAATTTCAGCGTCAATTTCTGTGTTACGATCACAACTCATACGGTGGACATGGAAGATTAATTAAAGGAGATTACAGCTAACAATCTAAGGATTTCTACAAAGGAAAACAGGAAAGTGACAAGGTAAGTGCATGTTCATCTTTATGGTAAACCATTACAACTAGTGTTTAACCCTTGAACTAGATTATTTAGCTAGTGTGTGTGATTGCTGTTAGCTGATAGCATTTAAATGTAAGCCCAACATGTACTATATTTTTATAAACCTTTGCATACAATGTAGTAGTAATAGTAATAGTAATAGTAATAGTGTAAAGAAGTTAATGAAAATGAATTAATTTTGCGATCATATTGATGTCATATTTTATGTTACATTATAGTAGTATTTTTAATTGCTCCTCACCTGTTCTTGATCTGTTTAATTTCTAAGTGTTTTACTATCATTAGACTTCATTAGACTTTGGTTTACCTACTCTCTCAATTCAGATCTTTCAAATTTCTGAATTCTGTATAGTTAATTTAATATTGTATATAGTAATAATGACCCTAAAATACATGGTAAGGCTAGAGCTGGACTACAGTGACAGAAAAAAGAATAAAATTGTCTGTTCCTTCTTTTTTATTTCCATCATGTAAGTTAAACAAACCATGAGGATTGTGTGTACAATAATAACAATAATAATATAAAATATCAGATTCTTATCTGATATCTTAAAGTATGGTCTTCTTTTCCATTTGAAGTAACTGAGGACAAGAGGATGTCTTCAAAATCTCAAAATGTAACTAAATATTGCAACATTTAAATGTTTTCCTGCAGTTTGAAATGCCACCACGGATCAGCCCCCTTAAGGATGCCACTCAACATGTTCTTTCCAAGTCTGACAAGACATCCAAATTAGAGGTGAAGTACATCAATGCAGTGAAAGGTAAGATGGTGTTTTATTTTAAATCAGCTGCTACCTGTTAAGGTCTAGAAGAAAGATATTTTAGGAAAGAATGTTTAGGTTTTCTCTTCTGGTGAATGTGTTTTTTGGTCACTTACAGGACGTGGTATATTTGCAAAGGGTTTAATTTGCAAAGGAGATTTCGTAGTTGAATATAGGGGAGATATAATAGATGATGCAGAATCACAGAGAAGAAGAAAACTTTACCATCCGTCATGTGCTGCATTTATTTTTGCATTCAAGTGGAAAGGGAAACTATGGAGGTAAGACTTCATATGTCACATATACTGTACTGTATTATGAGGCTCTAATTCTGTGGTGATATGTTGTCATATTTGTATTTCCTCTTTCTCATGTTTCCATTTTTGAAGTATTGATGCCTCAAGGGAAGATGAATCATTTGGCCGGCTTGTCAATGATGATCACGGATCTCCAAACTGTAAGATGAAAAAAATTGAGGTGAATGGAAACCCACACCTTTGTTTATTTGCTCTGAACAACATAAAAGAAGGAGAAGAAGTCACTTATGACTATGGAGGTGACGACTGCCCATGGAGAACACAGGTATGTTACAAGTACACAATTTACAAAAATGCTCATGGTATTAGAGAATGTGTCAAAAGATTTGTGTTTGAATGAAGTAGAAATATTATCAGTGAGAAGATCTCACTCTACAGCTATGATGAGACTGCAGAAAGACAAAAAGAAATCATATCTTTTAGGAGTGATCACATTGGATTTGTGTGTCCAAACATCACATCTATTTACATAAAGTAGTACAAATGTTTTAGGCTTAATTGATGTATTCATGAGAATTAACCTTATATCTACCTATGAAAAATTGAGGTGAAGTCATATATTAAATATTTCCATCATATTACTGCTATTGAAGATCAAGCAATCACAAAAAAAGAACAGTAATTATTAATGAAATATTTATAGGTCGATGTGTTCAGGTTATAAGGAATTGTGTTTTAAATATAGATAATGTAAGCCAGCCAAAACAATAATCAAATGATACATTTCTTGGATTTCAAAAATAAAATGCTTAGATTGGAAGCTGAATGAAAAAAATAAGGACAGATCTAAAAAGGAACTTTAGTATCTGAAATATTCCCACAAGATCTGTTCTGTTTGAGTTGTGTGAACACAGATAGAACTTGGTTTGCCACTAAGAAATACTTTACCGTGAATTATTATTATGGATATTGTACAGTGTTTACATATATTGATCATTTCTTTCTGAAATGTACATATTCTAACATTCTGCCAACATAAATGATGTGTCTACAGGCAACCAGCATCCCAGCTAACAGTCCGACAGTGGCCAGCTCCCCTCCTTCACCACTGTTAAATACTCAAAAGGATGATGCCACTGGGACAGATAACAGTCCCCAACAGGTACATTAATGTTCTTCACTTTAGATTGATTCTACAGTGTCTATATGTCATTTTATATTTATGATTATTTTGAACACTTACGTTTTCCTCACAACACACCTTCAGTCAGTGAGTAGAAACTGTGTGAAAAACTGTATAAAACTGATCCGCACACTTAACTGTATGTGTGTGAAATGTCCTCACAAGACCTGTTCTGACTGGGTTGTGTGAACACAGATAGAGCTTGGCTGTCCACTAAGAAATACTTTACTGTGAATTAATTATTATGGAAATTATACAGTGTTTACATATATTGATAGTGTTTTTCTTATATTTACATGTTCTAACTCTCTACCAACATAAATTGTGTGTTTTCAGACAACCGGCATTCCATCTACCAGCATGGAAGTGGCCAGTTCTCCTCCTTTGGCACTGTTGAGACCTCAAATGGATGATGCCACTGGTCCAGACACTACTCCTCAACAGGTACATTCATAATCTTCAATTCAGTTTTAATCCCAGTCTCTATATATCATGATTTTATATTTATATTGTAACCATCTAAGAGGAGGGACTAGGGTAAATGTTGGTAGTCTAGTGTGAATCAGTCCACCTAACAGTTTAATGTGATGCATTTATGAGTCCAGCTGTTGGTTGACACTGAGGACAGATTTCAACCTTAAAATGTTGTTTTTTCTTAGTTTGTTATCAGTCTATTTTATACACTTACGTCGTCCCCACAACACACGTTCAGTCATTGCCTGAGTAGAAACTGGAAACTGTTTGTGAAACACTGAACAACACTGGTCCTCAGAAAGAACTGTAACGTTGTGTGTGAAATGTCCTCACAAGATCTTATTCTGACTGGGTTGTGTGAACACAGATAGAGCTTGGCTGTCCACTAAGAAATACTTTACTGTGAATTAATTATTATGGAAATTATACAGTGTTTACATATATTGATAGTGTTTTTCTTATATTTACATGTTCTAACTCTATACCAACATAAATTGTGTGTTTTCAGACAACCGGCATCCCATCTACCAGCATGGAAGTGGCCAGTTCTCCTCCTTTGGCACTGTTGAGACCTCAAATGGATGATGCCACTTGTTCAGACAGTACAATTCAACAGGTACATTCATAATCTTCAATTCAGTTTTAATCCCAGTCTCTATATATCATGGTTTCATATATGTATTGTAACCATCTACGAGGAGGAACTAGGGTAAATGTTGGTAATCTAGTGTGAATCAGTCCACGCAACAGTTTAATGTGATGCATTTATGAGTCCAGTTGTTGGTTGACACTGAGGACAGATTTCAACCTTAAAATGTTTTTTTTTTCTTAGTTTGTTATCAGTCTATTTTATACACTTGCGTCGTCCCCACAACACACGTTCAGTCATTGCCTGAGTAGAAACTGGAAACTGTTTGTGAAACATTGAACAACACTGGTCCTCAAAGGAACTGTAACATTGTGTGTGAAATGTCCTCACAAGACCTGATCTGACTGGGTTGTGTGAACACAGATAGAGCTTGGCTGTCCACGAAGAAATACTTTACTGTGAATTAATTATTATGGATATTATACAGTTTTCACATATATTGATAGTTTTTTCTTATATTTACATGTTGTAACTCTCTGCCAACATAAATTGTGTGTTTACAGGCAACCAGCATTCCATCTACCGCATTGGAAGTGGCCAGCTCCCCTCCTTTGCCACTGTTGAGAACTCAAATGGATGATGCCACTGGTCCAGACACTACTCCTCAACAGGTACATTCATAATCTTCAATTCAGTTTTAATCCCACTCTCTACATATCATAATTTTATATTTGTATTGTAACCATCTAAGACACATGTGTCAAGCTCCAGTCCTGGAGGGCCGGTATGGGTGCAGGTTTTTGTTCCAACCCAGGAGCTACACACCTGTTTCTACTAATCAGCCACTACAGCCCTTGCTAAGGACCTTCATTAGTAGAATCACGTGTGGTACTCCTTGGTTTGAACAAAAGCCTGCACCCACACCGGCCCTCCAGGACTGCAGTTTGACACCCCTGATCTAAGAGGAGGAACTAGGGTAAATGTTGGTAGTCTAGTGTGAATCAGTCCACCCAACAGTTTAATGTGATGCATTTATGAGCCCAGTCGTTGGTTGATACTGAGGACCGATTTCAACCTTAAAATGTTGTTTTTTCTTAGTTTGTTATCAGTCTATTTCATACACTTACGTCGTCCCCACAACACACGTTCAGTCATTGCCTGAGTAGAAACTGGAAACTGTTTGTGAAACACTGAACAACACTGGTCCTCACAAAGAACTGTAACGTTGTGTGTGAAATGTCCTCACAAGACCTGTTCTGACTGGGTTGTGTGAACACAGATAGAGCTTGGTTGGCCACTAAGAAATACTTTACTGTGAATTAATTATTATGGCAATTATACAGTGTTT
This sequence comes from Lepturacanthus savala, assembly GCA_030544235.1. Lineage (NCBI taxonomy): Eukaryota > Metazoa > Chordata > Actinopteri > Scombriformes > Trichiuridae > Lepturacanthus > Lepturacanthus savala. Next base: position 28,165,953 of record CM060477.1, on the reverse strand, counting down.
ACATATATTGATAGTGTTTTTCTTATATTTACATGTTCTAACTCTCTACCAACATAAATTGTGTGTTTTCAGACAACCGGCATTCCATCTACCAGCATGGAAGTGGCCAGTTCTCCTCCTTTGCCACTGTTGAGGCCCCAAATGGATGATGCCACTTGTTCAGACACTACAACTCAACAGGTACATTCATAATCTTCAATTCAGTTTTAATCCCAGTCTCTATATATCATGGTTTTATATATGTATTGTAACCATATCACGAGGAGGAACTAGGGTAAATGTTGGTAGTCTAGTGTGAATCAGTCCACCCAACAGTTTAATGTGATGCATTTATGAGTCAAGTCATTGGTTGATACTGAGGACAGATTTCAACCTTAAAATGTTGTTTTTTCTTAGTTTGTTATCAGTCTATTTTATACACTTACGTCGTCCCCACAACACACGTTCAGTCATTGCCTGAGTAGAAACTGGAAACTGTTTGTGAAACACTGAACAACACTGGTCCTCACAAGGAACTGTAACGTTGTGTGTGAAATGTCCTCACAAGACCTGTTCTGACTGGGTTGTGTGAACACAGATAGAGCTTGGCTGTCCACGAAGAAATACTTTACTGTGAATTAATTATTATGGATACTATACAGTGTTCCCATATATTGATAGTGTTTTTCTTATATTTACATGTTGTAACTCTCTGCCAACATAAATTGTGTGTTTACAGACAACCAGCATTCCATCTACTAGCATGGGAGTGGCCACCTCCCCCTCCAGCTCCCCTCCATTGGCACAAATGGATGATGCCACTGGTACAGACTCTACTCCTCAACAGGTACATTCATAATCTTCAATTCAGTTTGAATCCCAGTCTCTATATATCATGATTTTATATTTGTATGGTAACCACCTACGAGGAGGAACTAGGGTAAATGTTGGTAGTCTAGTGTGAATCAGTCCACCTAACAGTTTAATCCGATGCATCTATGAGTTCAGTCGTTGGCTGATACTGAGGACAGATTACAGCGTTGAAATGGAGTTTTTTCTTAGTTTGTTATCAGTCTATTTTAGACACTTACGACGTCCCCACAACACACTTTCAGTCATTGCCTGAGTAGAAACTGGAAACTGTTTGTGAAACACTGAACATTGCGTGTGTAATGTCCCCACAAGACCTGTTAGAAAATCTAATGGTATATTTAACTTGGATTTTACTCAGTTTGTTTCATATTGCATGATCACTTAATCAGTGGATTATATTCTCAAATGGTTAACACTTTAGTATTCTGCGTGGTGTTTTTTGTGCAAACAACCCCACTTGTTTTCCATTTTCATTTAAATGGCAAGCAAAAACATTGCACATTGTCATGATAACAAAACTTCAAAATTATATAATGATTGAAAATTTCATTTTTCTACTTACTTTTTTCAGATGAAAGACACAGATCTTGAAGATTCTAGTGAACTACATGATTCCACACCAGAGAGTGGAGATGATTATGTTCCGGATACCACTTGTGAAGAAAGTGACAGTGATGCTAGCCTTCATCCAAACAGAGGGATTCAAAGACTTTTTGATCGTACCCAAGATTTCTCTAGTTCAATGCATCACCCTGCCTGTGACAGCACAACGTCAGACATCATCTTCTATACAGCGGAAGCCACTGGATCTAATGAAGAACCCTCTTCGAGCCAGAATACAAACGACAAGATAGTTGTTAGTGCATGTCAAAAAAAAAGTAGAAAAAGAACATACGATAAAAGACATTATTGTTTGTATTGCTCCAAGCCTTATGCTAAGATAGCAAGGCATCTAGAGAGTGCACATGAACAAATAAATGATGTGGCTAAAGCTCTAAGCTTTCCAAAAGGTTCCAAGAAAAGAAAACAACAACTTGATTATATTCGCAACAAAGGAAATTTTGCTCACAATGCTGCTGTTATGAAGTCAGGAAATGGGGAACTAGTACCATTTAGAAGACCATCCGAAAAAGTAGAGGGAAAGGACTTCATGCACTGTGCCTACTGTCAAGGACTTTTTCAAGAAAGGTTCTGTGGCGACATATCCGCAGTTGTGGACTTAGACCTCAATCAGTTGCCCCCAAACCAGGACAGAACCGTGTTCAGTCTCTGTGCAAATTCACAGAACCTGTGCCTTCCTACATTAGTAAACAACTGTGGGGAGTTATCGGTGCCATGAATGTTGATCCAATCACTGATATAATAAAAAATGACCATGTCATTATAGACATTGGTCAGCACTTGTTAAACAAAGGTGGTACATTAGCCAAGAATCAACAGTGTGTGCGAGAGAAGATGCGAGAATTGGGAAGGCTGGTTCAAAGTGCTCGGAGAGTCACCACTGCAAAAACGATGGAAGAGCTCATAAATCCAAAGAACTACATGGAGACTGTCAAAGCTGTCAAGTTGACATGTGGATATGACAGTGAATCTAACAAGTTTGCGATTCCATCACTGGCAAATAAACTTGGGAATGCCCTGGTTAAAGCCAGCAAACTTTTAAAAGCTAAAGGGTTAATCTCAAACAATGAAAAGCTTGTGAAGAATGCCAGTGAGTTTCAAGATGTCCATCGTGAGAAATGGAATGAGATAATCTCAGCTACAGCTTTGAGGAACATCACAGAAGCAAAGTGGAATGTGCCCACACTCATGCCGTTTACTGAAGATGTCCAAAAGTTGCATGCATATCTCAGTCAAGTACAAGATCAGTGGTACAATTCACTCTCAGAAAATCCCTCTACAAAAGCCTGGACGGAGCTTGCAAAGTCATGTCTGGCCCAGATCATTCTCTTTAACCGTCGCAGGGAAGGAGAGGTGGCAAGCATGCCCTTATCTGCATTCTTATCAAGAGACTCTTCTGATCCACATAAGGATGTAGACTGGGCACTCTCTGAACTGGAAAAACAACTCTGCAGACACTTCTCAAGAATCGTCATCAGAGGAAAACGTGGTCGTGCAGTCCCAATTCTTCTAACTCCAAAAATGCTGTCTGCAATAGAACTCCTTGTTAAGCAGAGAGAGACTTGCGGGATTCTAAAAGACAATGGTTATATGTTTGCAAGACCAGAAGCTATGAGCCACTTCAGAGGTTCAGACTGCCTCCGTGGCTTTGCAAAGGAATGTGGCGCAAGGTGTCCAAAGTCACTGACATCCACCAGACTGCGAAAGCATGCTGCAACCCTTTCGACAGTGCTGAACATGACGGATACAGAGATGGACCAGCTGGCCAATTTCCTTGGACATGACATAAGAATCCATCGAGAATTCTATCGGCTCCCTGAGAAAACCCTGCAACTTGCCAAGATCAGCAAAGTTTTAATGGCACTTGAGCAAGGAAGATTAGCTGAGTTTCAAGGGAAGAACTTGGATGAAATTGAGATAGAACCGGATGGTATGTTGGTGGAATGATGGGATTTTTTGTTTTTGTCAATGTTTACCAGATTGTTTGGTCATATTAGTATCCTGTTTTTGTACAACTGCCACAGAAATACTTCTGAGCAATGATGAGGAAGACAGGAGCATACAGGAGGGAAACGGTCTAAATGATGGTCTGTATCTAGTGTTTGGTATATCTCCTCTCTGACAGAAAGCTGAATATCTTTGAGTTATAAGTTATTTAGTTATAAAAGAATCATGCAATTTAATTGATAATGGTTACTTGCAAATAATAATAATAATTTTTCATAGAACAATCAGCAGAGGAGACACATGGCCCTACTGAGAGGAATGAAAGGCCATCATCATCGTCTACAAGATGCAAACCACATTCATCAGAGGATGACATGCATTCAACAGTCAGTGCTATGAAGCCTTCCTCCAAAGGTAAACTTTACACATTACTCTTATCAATTGTGTCTGTTCATTTATAAAACATGCATTTTCAGTGTACAAATTATAAATTAATTATAAATAAATTAATTAATTAATTAATTAGAAATTGTCAAATGATGCAGGTTCAGTAAAAACAGACACATCAGAACTTTAAAATAAACTTGTCGCTATTTTGAATCACTTACCACATTCTATCTGGATTTTGTTTGCAAAAATATTACCAATAGATTTTTTTTATGTTTAATTTTGATTATTTTCCATTGAACTATCAGGAGAGGAGATAATTCCTCCTACTGAAATGAATGCAGAGCCATCATCATCACAAAGGCATAAACCAACATCATCAGAGGATGACATGCCTTCAAGAGTCAGTGCCATTAAGCCTTCTTCTAAAGGTGAACACATTCCTCTTTTTGCATCTGCTCCTTTTTTAAAAATATGTATTGTCAGTGTATAAATTAAGCTACAAATGGCCAAATGCTTTCAGTATCAACAATGACATGGGAACATGAAAAAATTGTAATACTTTGAATCACTGACCTCCTTACATCTGTTCAGAATTTTGTCACAAATTGTTACGTTTAGATTTTTCAGTTCAAAGACATCAATTACGCTTAAATCAACATATGTCAACAATTTACAAATCTCACAAAAGTGTTGCTGGACTTAGTTTATCTGCTTTCAAGTTCACAATGCTGAGAAGTCCCTGTCTTTACATTAACATATTTGTTTTCCTTACTAATTAAAGGTACAGTTACCCGGAAGAAGAAAACTCCCTGGCAGCAGGTAGAGGTGCAGGCAGTGGAAAGGCACATGAATCAATTCATCACATCTTGCATTGTACCAGCAAAGCGTGACTGTGAGAAGTGTTTAAGGGCTGAACCAGAGGCTCTTAGGAACCGAGACTGGCAGAACCTAAAATTCTATGTTTACAACCGCATTACAGCATACAAGAGAAAAATTCAACATAAGTAATGTGAAGACAAGCTAGGGCATTGTTTCTTCTATTTATTTTTATTCATGTGCCTCACCCCTGGCCTAAATTTTGTTTTAAAGCATAAACATTTTATGGTTTGGTTTTAAGTGTCAATAATAGCAACAAAACAAGCGTATGTGAAAGAAAGTTCTGTTTATATTTTTTTTATTTGGAAATATTTAAAACATGCAGAATGTTTGTTTGAAGTTTTATTAAACTTTGCTGAGCTTATTAAAAATGTTTAATTTACCCGGAAGAAGAAAACCGGAAGAAGAAAACTCCCTGGCAGCAGGTAGAGGTGCAGGCAGTGGAAAGGCACATGAATCAATTCATCACATCTTGCATTGTACCAGCAAAGCATGACTGTGAGAAGTGTTTAAGAGCTGAACCAGAGGTTCTTCAGAACCGAGACTGGCAGAACCTAAAATTCTATGTTTACAACCGCATTACAGCATACAAGAGAAGAATTCAAATTAAGTAATGTGAAGACAAGCTAGGGCATTGTTTCTTTTATTTATTTTTATTCATGTGCCTCACCCCTGGCCTAAATTTTGTTTTAAAGCATAAACATTTTATGGTTTGGTTTTAAGTGTCAATAATAGCAACAAAACAAGCGCATGTGAAAGTTCTGTTTTTTTTTTTTTATTTGGAAATATTTAAAACATGCAGAATGTTTGAAGTTATTAAACTTTACTGAGCTCATTAAAAATGTTGAATTTATTAAAAGTTCAATTCTGCAATATAAATGAATTTATTGTATTGGTATTTACTAGGTAGTAGTTGCAGTTTGTATTAAATGTAGTTGTAGGCTAATGCAGGGTGGTTGACAGGAGAGGTAAGTGGTATAGTGTTGTCACCAGACTTACCCAAGAGCTTCTATACAGTTAATACCATAATAGATAATTTAGTACAGTAAATATAACATAATAAATTGCACAAAGTTATTTAAATATTTTAAAATGTTTTTTTCTTTCTTTAGACATATTTCCTTACATTAACAATGGAATATAAATATATATATATATATATATTCATGCTTTGAGGATTGTATGCCTTATTTTTTTCAACATTATATAATGCCAATACAAAAACAAAACAAAAGAAAATCTTATATGAATTTTGTTATATTTCCCATTCCTAGTTGCCTGAAAATGTAGTTATGATTGTGGTAATTAAAGAAAAAAACTGATTCAACATGGGAAACTAAAATGATTCATATATTTGTCTTTTGTTAATGTGAACTTCGAAAAGTACCAAGACAATTACTTCTCATTAAGTTAAGTAATCTTTTGTAGAGCAGAGACCTATTCATTGCTATTAATATTTATTTTAATTTCACCAATATGGCTATTAAATTTAGGAACGGTCATGACATTCACAGCAAGCAGTATTTTCTTTGCTGTAGTTATACTTCAGTAGTCATGCTACATTGCTATGAACAACTAAGCTGAGCTGAATTTCAAAATCTGAACTGTTGACGTATAATACTGTTTCTTTTAATTCTACTTAGATTAAACATGTAGATAAAATAATTATATAACAAATTTAATCATTTATAATGTTCAGCATTTACTAGAATCATTTTTTTTATACATTTGCTGTAAAGTCCCCACAAATCACATAGAAGTTTGTGTGAAATATTTTAATAATATGCAAATTAGGTCCCCCCAAACCACGTTAATCCGTCTTTTTTTGTGTCCCCATGTAGTATGGGGAAGACAGTACTTCATCAATTCATATCTTTTAAGTCGTGTATGAGCTAACAATGCTCTGGATAGAGTACCTGATTTTTTTCACATCTCTAGAACCTTTAGAAAGGGTGGTCCCCAAAAGTGATGATTAAAAAGTTGGTCCTCCTAACAGATGAAAACCAGTATGTGTGTGTGTGTTTGTGTGTCTCCACCTCTGGGAGAACTGTGAATCACATCAGGTACAAACACCTGGTAGCAGAGCAGCCTCTGGAGCAGATGTGCAGCTCTGACAGATGCTGAACGGCCCTGAGGAGACGAAGAGACGAGGAGACGGATCCTAACAACCAACAACCCTCCCTCTGCTCCTCTCTGAGTCCTACAACCAACAACCCTCCCTCTGCTCCTCTCTGAGTCCTACAGGGAGCTGCTGTTGCCTGGTTGTGGCCAGTGTTGTTATAAATGCAATAAACGACTGTAATGCACTGATTTTTGCTGTAACGCAGTAATGTAAGATATTACAGGAAAAGAAGATGCTGATATCTTACTCAGTACTAATATCAGTAATGTACATTATAATGTGTTTTATAATTTCGATTTGTATGTCAAACAATCTAAAACATCATATTATATATTGTGGAGGGGGCGTGGCGCATCGGCTGCAGGAGAGAGGTGTGGAGAGGGCTCAGGGGAGCGGCGCCAGGTGAGAGTAATTGAGCAGTGAGTACAGGTGCGCTAATTACTCTCACCATCTCTTTTAAAACAGTAGCAGGCTGGACCCGCGAGAGGAAGGAGGAACGGACACGAGGAGAGCCGAGCAGACGGCAACTTATCAAGCCTGCGACGGCTGCAGACGGCCTCAGCGTGTGTGTGTGTGTGCGCGCTAATAAAGCCCGGGGAAAAACCCGTTAACAGTAAAGACTGGACTTGTTGTGCGTCTGTTCGGTGCAGGGGAACCCACGGTGGCAAGGCGACTGCCACATATATATTTTATAAAATATATATATACACATATATATATACATATGTGTATATATATATGTGTATATGTGTATATATATATATATATATATATATATATATATATATGTGTGTATATATATATATGTGTGTGTATATATATATATATATATATATATATATATATATACACATATATATATATATGTGTATATGTATATATATATATATATACTGAAGGCTATGAATGAACTCATGATGTTATGTTCTTAACAAGAAAAGGTGAAATAACTGAAAACATGTTTTATATTCTAGTTTCTTCTAAACATCCACCCTTTGATCTGATTGATAAAGCAAGAAATGCCACTAATTAACCCTGATAAGGCACAACTATGAAGTGAAAACCATTTCAGGTGACGACCCGAGACAAGAGTGAACAAAGCAGTAAACACATTGAATGAGAAGGTGTGTCCCAACGTTTGGCCTGTACTGTATATATGGGAACATAACAGATGTCTATCAGATGAAATCTATGGACAAGAAATCTGTTTAAAATCTCCAACAAAAGCACAGTGACTCATGCTGAATAAATGTATTTATAACTAAAAAATAATCGTTTGTATAATCGTGATTTCAATATTGAGCACCCATTACTTTATGTTAGTGAAACATCAGGATGTGAAGAACATCGTAGTCAAATTCCACCTAAAGAAGTGTCCACTTCCTGAAACAGCAGCAGGAATTGAACATTTCATAGTCATAGTAACATGAAGTTAACATGAGAGTGGAGATAAAAGCACTAAACAGACTAAATGAACCTTCTGCTGCTCTGAGATTCTTCAGCATCCAGAGGTTTGGAGACTTGTTGTTGAAGACATGAGAAACACTTTAACAGTGGAATCAGCAGCTGAATGAAAACTAGTCAGTAACTTAAAGTAACAGTAGTGTAATCCCTTACATTTTAAATACAGTGATTGTAATGTAATGAATTACTATGGAATGACAGTAACAACTAATTATTACCTTGCCCAGCTCTAGCTACAGGTGAGCTGACTAACAGACATGTCCCCCATCATGTCTCCTCTATCCCCAGCAGCAGCACGGCTCCACTTCATCAGAGTTTCTCTCTACCACCATGACGTGCTGTTCTCCTCGCTGTGCCCAGGCGGGAGAAGCTATAACAACAGGCGCCAGTCCAGACAAACACAGGCTGTCAGCTGAAAGCGTCTTTATCAGACCAGACATCCAGGGGAGGCTGGTTTCCTGAGCATGATGAGTTCAGGGACAATCGGCAAGATTCATGACCAATTAATGTGTTTTATAATCCCGATGCTACCTAATTAATGCTCTATTGCACAGTGTTGCCATGCAGCAACATTTATTTAATTTTAATTGTTCTAAAAAGCTGTGATATAAACTCTGTTTTACAGTTAGATGTGAAAAGGGGCTTTTATTTTGACGGACATACAATTTACGAGGTCACATGACATGTGAGCATCATTGTCTCACATCCAATTCATTATTAATTATTCAGAATTTTGTAAACATTTGACAAAATAAAAAATGTAACTCCCTATTGTATTTAGTTATTTATTAAAGTTTGCATTTAATTCATATATTTTTTTCTAATATGCTAAATTATTTGCCATATGGCAACAATATACAAATATGTTAAATTCCTAGTGTAACAACCCAATAGAGTCCCATTGACTTACATAGCATGAAGCTATCCTGACACTATGTTTAGCTAGCCATAGCTTTTAAACTACAAAGTGAAAATATCTTGTTTTTGGTACAATTAGTCCAATATTGAGTCAAATTATCTTGAAATGTCTTATTCCATTGGCAGATAACTTATTTTTTTTTCTTTGTTTTGGTCAATTTATTCTTATTTTCTTAATCTATTACATGAAATAACATGTTTTGAATTATTTAAAATGTCCTAAATAATATTTAGGAACTATAATAAAAGTTATAAACATAGTCTCAGGATAGTTTCATGCTATTTAAGTCAATATTAATCTATATTTCCATATTGTTGCCATATGGAAACAATCGTAATCACTGCCCTAAAGTTGACTCATGAAGTGATCTGATCTGTGCTGTTTGTGGACAGTCGTTGGGAATATTGTCACACCACCAGGCTTCAAGTTCTGCTGTCAGAAATGTAAACATTTAGAACATATTCATAGCACTATTAATACAGTAGTAGCCTAATGCTAATAATAAACATAGCAGGAGATGTCCTATAAATACTGTGCCTGTCCAAACACAGAGAAATGCAAATATTCTATTAGAACGTCTTAAAACCAGTTAAAACTTCATTTTTCTGAATAGCTGTGATATAAAATCTTTAGTTTTACAGTTAGGTGTGAAAAGGGGGCTTTTATTTTGGAAGGACATACAAATTATGAGGTCACATGACAGGATATCCTGTTTGCTCATGGACGTTTGACATGTGAGCATCACTGTCTCATAACTGAAGGTTTTCTTTTAGTCCGAATTTGGGAAAATTTTCACAGAATAAAAACAAATTTACTTGAATTTAATTTTATTGTTATATATGTTTTTCTAACATGCTAAAATAGATGTGTTGCCAATAATGAGATAATTTCAATCCATGTCTCTTCCTGTGAATCCCTTGCATGTAGTAACATAATTTAAATGAATGAATGATTTAAATGAATGAGTTAAAGGCTTTACCTGATGACAGTTCATTATAATTCATCCTCTGGAGATGATGAATACAACATTAGATGCCATCCATATATCCATCCGGATATATTTCAGTGTGGACCATCCAACATCACAGGCCTGATTTAAAATGTTGTTAAAAGTGAAAATCTGCATTAATCTGATTGTGTTGAGCTAACACATGTTAATATATTATGATTCTGATATGACAAATGTGTTATCAGTCGCCTATTTACACATTCATCAGACACATCTTCATAACATTAGCATTCATCACACTTTCATCAGATGTTATATAAGTGAAAACAGCTGCTGCTGGAAACAGGGTGATGACAGTTGACAAATGAATTAAAACAGTCAATCTGAATTAAACAGCAAGCTGAAAGATTACATCTAAACATCTGATCTGTTTTTAATATGAAAGGATTGAATGGTGCAACTTCACAGCTCAGAGAGGTTTAATGTTCACAACGGTTCACAACTTTTATTTAGATCAATTTGAACAATTCCAACTGGGCTCTCATTGGGTTCTCATTTAGTCCAGTTGAACTGCACTGGTAATTATTGGCTAGAATAATGACAGATGAGCTAGTTTGACCTTTTTAGGTTGAAGATGAATTAAAACCCAACTCCTACACCTATTGACACGTTCTTCAACACAGACTGTTGAATCAAACTCAGTCTACAAAGGGACAAATGCCACATTCGGTGGCAGTTTTCCAGAAATTAATTCTTATGATCTTTCTTCTTTCTGTTTTTCAACATAGAACTATTTGTGTGGATTCAGTGTGAACAGGCTCATTTAAGTTCCCAGTGAACTGCAGCCACATTCTGGAAATCTACTAGACAGGTTAAAGATTCAGAAGGCAGATCAATCATCTTCTCACATCTCTTGTTTGTATCTCTGAATCTGTTTCTATCAGCGCGCTAACACTTGATCATCCAGTGGAACAACAACAGTCTGTTTCCCTGAGATCCAACGGGAGATAAAGAAGAAGAAAAACAGACACGCCGGATGCTTTACTTTTGTTCAAACAGATGATGGAGTGTTAAGAAGACCAGATTTTTATCATCAAATTATGCACACACACACACACACACACACACACACATATATACCAGCATAAACAAACCCTATCCTCCCTTCAAGGCTCCAGGAGGGACAGAAAAAAAACCTTGTCATCTCATTTCATAGCTGGACTAGCAGAAGGCCTCGGGGGGGAAGGAGGCTATAGCTAGCCGAGGATAAAGCTGAGTAATGTGATGAGACTGAGTCATGAAATCACTGCGGGGATTGCTGAGGCGTCTCCCTGCTGAACAACCAGCTCACGCCGTTCACCTCCCAGCTTGTCAGCTCCCCCTCTGATCAGCTCCTTTTCCGTTGATATGAAATGCAGCAACCTTGGCCCTCCTTGCCACCGCTTCCATCATGGATCCAGTCATAGCGCTCGCTTTATGCGTTCGCCCTTCCAAACCCATATCGAGAGCCGGGCTACGCCTGTCTGGTTTGTTCAACTGTAACTGACAGTGATGCAGGTAGGATGTTAGCAGGGGTTTGACAGCCTGTGCGAATGTCCTGGGGATTGTTCAAGAACGGTAGCCATAGGTTTTAGGAGGGGGATCCCTGCAGTGGGACTCAACATATGTGTGGCGCTAATTAGCTATGTGGTGCTTATGTGGAGAAAAAAAAGAAAATCTTTTAACTGTTTCCAGCCATCAAGCAGCCTCTGATTCCCTCTGACAGGCCCTCCGCTCTGCTTTGCATAAAGATGCCTGGTGCGGGTGTTTAAAATTTCATCCGCCTCCTCCCAGCAGAAGCCGATCGCTGCCCGGCGCCATTCTTCCATCAGGCTGTTGGCAGGTAGCACGGCTCAGCAGTAAATGAAAATTAGTGTCACAACTTGATCTGTTATATTGACCAGAGAGAGGGCCTTAGTCGCCACTGATCACATCACCGACCACCTGTTTCCCCAGTTGGTTGCTTGGCACACGGCGCCGCTCTCAGACAGCCCATGAATCCTCTGACAAGAGAGGGAAGAAGATGTGGCAGATACGACCATCCACTTGATGCTTTATCCATGCAGTGATACCAAGGAGAAAAGTGGGCTTCGTTCCAGATTTTTGCAACAACACAGTAATCACCATGAACTGCTGGGATCTAGGAATACTTCTTTTTTCCCTTAACATTGCCCCAAAAGTCAGCAATTCTTGCACATACACTACCGGTCAAAAGTTGTAGAACAACTTGATTTGTTCAGTTTTTCTCTAAATTGTCATAGTTTAATGTGTCATGTGACAGATGATGATGGTCTGATGTGGATTATGTTGCTGTAGGATGAACTCCTGACTAACTAGGTCTAGATCATGGGGTTCTGCTTAGCTCTAGAGCTCTAGTCCTAGAAAAGACCCAGACATCAGGCTTCATCCATGCTGATATACAGACGGGGGTTAATTAACCAGAGAAACTTGGTTGGAGCAACTTTATACTTTATTTAAGTCCATTACTGCAGAAAAGCTGGATGTCTAAGTTGTTAACTAGTACTTGATCCCTGAATCATAAAGTAATATGGCAACACTATGTAATGGAGGGTTAAGAGTGATTGAATTAACTGAATATGATAATCTGTCCAGACTTGTCCTTCTTCTTCTCTAGCATGTATAATTGTCATCTATCTGATGTCAAAATACTTTGAAGACCTTGAGTTATGAAAGTTTGTTCGCTGTAGTTGGCTCGCATAAATAAATCTGCAGTTCACATAAAGTTCAGATTCCAAACTGCTAAAGAGACCGAGGGATATTGATCACATTTGACACACGTCTCAAGTTGTAGTCATGTTCATATCCAATATCCAGACTCTGCCTGAGAGGGATAGAATGTGCATGTTAATACTGTTGACACTGATTCTACACCTGCTACATGCAGACCAGAGACATGGCTTCTCCATCACTGTCAAGTCTCATCAATGTCTCCATCTTTGAGTTGCATTTACATTCAGCTGACACTGGTCCAGAGGGATTGTTCAATAAGTGAACATGAAGGAGTTCTGGCAGCAGTTGATAATATGTTTTCTATTGTTGTCTGTAGCCTTCCTGTTATGGACCTGATGTCTTCTCATGGTTTCTTTCAAAATGTTCAAAATCCACATTTCACTGCTTGTTTTATTTTACATTGTTCATGTTGCGTCGCCAGCATTGTTGGCACCATGTGTCTGATGAACCTTCATAACAGCGTCTATCCTGCACAATTCTCTCAGATCAAAATATGGTAATTTCATTTTGAATTAGCAACCCATCATGAGATAACAAAGTTATTAAAGTTAAAGCTAAATGCTTAATCTCATTGGCTGGTATAGAAGTTTGAGAAGCTTCCAAAATTATAAATAAGAATTGATTTTTCTTAAAAAAAAAAAACAAAATGCCTCTGTGAAAATGAAAAAAATGTCAACAACATGAGATGAGAACGTTGGACCTGGCTTTTTTCCATTTCTGTTCTGGAAATGTTTGCAAATTACTGCATATTAAGTTATTAACTTAACTAATAATTCCTTATTTGCATATTTAAACATAACATAAAAAAAATGATCCCAACTTAATACTGTGTCATTCAAGATAGCTTTTTTTATTCCACAGTCGCCTTCCTTGTCAAAACCTGTTGCCTACATTACCCATAATGCAATGCATCTCATGCTAGTAGCAGCTAATGTAGCCTGGAGCTGCTAGCATCCAGCAGACTGACTAATCTCACTTCTTTTAACCCCCACACACCCATATTATTTTGACTCTGCAATCGACCAAACAATTGGTTCAATTGACTCAATTGACATCCCTGCAATCTTATACTGGTGCCTCTACAATAGCTACCTGCCTTTGAATACAGAAAAAACTCATAAAAGATACACTTAGATACTTGTAAGACAAGTATCTAAGTGTGAAAAACACCTTTTAAAAGTTTGGTATCACTTATAAATGTCCTTATATTTGAAAGAAATACACTCTATGCATTGCTAATATGGTAAATGACTATTCTATATATATATATATATATATATATGCATTGCTAACATTAGCAGCTTTGCTAAAGCAGTCAAACATGCAGCATCATTGCCTATATATATATATATATATATATATATATATATATAATATGGCAGATTTTGTTATAGAGGAGGAGGGTGAAGTGATGTAAATAGCACAAAATATCTAGTATAGTAAAAGTTGATAAAAATTGTCCTGATACATACAAACCCATGGAAAAGTTTGGGGACATTTCCTTATTTTTGCATAGGTGTATAGAGGCCCATTTCCAGCAACTATCACTCCAGTGTTCTAATGGATCAATGTGTTTGATCATTGATCAGAAGGTTAATGGATGATTAGAAAACCCTTGATGCTAACATGTTAGCACAGCTGGAAAGAGTTTAGCTGTTTAGAGAAGAAGAGTAGAAAACTGAGCTTCCTTTGACAAAAGCAAAGTTTGAAGGAAAAACCTATATCAAATAAAATCTTTATTTCTAACCTTGCCAATGTCTTGACTATATTTTCTATCCATTTTACAACTCATGGTGGTAAATAGAAGTGTGACTTTTTATGTAAATCAGAAAATTGCCTGGATAACCGGTCGTGAATGTTGATCATTATATGAATTTATTGAATCTCTTGGCATGTGTCTTATTTAAATAACACAAATAATCAATAATACAGGCTGTTAGTGGTAGTGGTGTAGTAATATATGTGTAGGATTCCTCTTGGATTCTGACTCGCTCACACTGTCACTACCATGATTTATCACCTGTTGTGTTTCTAAAGTGACCAACGTCATCGTATGTAAAACTCATTCTATTCCACTGTTACAGCATGTGTTGAGGTGGTGACTGTCCCACACAGGCTGCTGCACATCTGGATACCCACTTTTATGGGTACACTTGGAGGAAAGACACTCAAAGTCAGTGTGTGTGTGTGTGTGTGTGTGTGTGTGTGTGTGTGTGTGTGTGTGTGTGTGTGTGTGTGTGTGTGTGTGTGTGTTCGATCTGTCAGTTCCCACTCTGCATCACAGAGTGGCACTTGAATGGGTAAACGGCCATAAATACACCACAAGGGTGTGAGGAAATATGGGCGAGAGCTCAGAGGGACAAAAACAGCTTTGTGTTGCCCAGAGAAAGCAATTTATCTGTCCATAAAGCTGCTCAAGATGTCCCTGAAGGACAGGGTTTCTGTAGGACTTCACAGTAGCCCCTTTTACACAGCCTGTTGAAGGCAACATTACACTGCCATTCTGTTTAATATGTACCAATGTGGAATGGGGGATTAGAGTTATTCCATCAATATATTAACAATATTGTCATATTGACAGATCAACTGTGTTACAGTGTTTGTGTATAAGGGACAAACTGGGCATGGAAATTCTCAATGTTTCTAAATATTGTGTCTGTTGTCAAACCAACTTATGACCAACAGATTATTTAACAGGAAACAAGAGGGAATATTCATGAAAAAATGTTTGTTTGTTTTTCCCAACAATAAGGTCCATTTAACCCATTTAATCCCAACACCAATGATAATAGACAACTTAGGCAAAGGTTCACATCCACTTCCTATATATATATATATATATATATATATATATATATATATATATATATATATATATATATATACATTTGTTGCTGTAGGATGAACTCCTGACTAACTAGGTCTAGATCATGGGGTTCTGCTTAGCTCTAGAGCTCTAGTCCTAGAAAAGACCCAGACATCAGGCTTCATCCATGCTGATATACAGACGGGGGTTAATTAACCAGAGAAACTTGGTTGGATCAACTTTATACTTTATTTAAGTCCATTACTGCAGAAAAGCTGGATGTCTACGTTGTTAACTATTACTTGATTCCTGAAAATTGATATCTGACTTTTTTGGGTCGTTGGGTAGTTAACTGATTATTTTTGTACCATTTAAATGTCTCATATTCTACACTTTCCTGTTTTTTATTTGGAATTTTGACATCCTTTCTGTGGATTGAGTGTTTTTCAAACATGGGACAGTATTAATACACTCTCTCCTGTCATACAAATATATATAGGGCTCTAATAAATCTAGAATGTATTCATTCAAGTAGGGCCCCTTTAACGTAAAGGTTGTCAAGGTTGTTGTTTTTCACTTCCCTGCTGTAACAGAAAGCTAAGAGCTGCCCATCATCTGCTCTGGAAGCCGGTGAACTGTTGCCTGTCAGGGCAGGACGCTCTGCATGGTCGGGAGGATTCCTCCTCAGACGTCCATCTCACCGAGTCTCTGTCTGTCTGACCTCAGCCTGGCATCACTGAAGTATGAACCGAGACGCCAAGAGACAGAGACGTCAGCTCAGAGAGGCAGAGTAGAGGGTTTAACCCTCTATTACATAGTGTTTCCATACGGCAACAGTTTAGCTTCATTTTTTCTAAAAAGCTGTGATATAAAATCTGTGTTTTTACAGCTGGGTGTGAAAAGAGGGCTTTTATTTTGAAGGACATACATGGATATAATGTTTGTTCATGGACATTTGACATGTGGGTCAGGGTTGCTGTTCTTTCTTTATGTGCTGATGAAAGACGTCACCACCTGATTCGCGTGCAAAGAGTTTTATTCCAAGAAAGAACAGTGTCATAAACAAACTGTAGATCTCTCTCCATAATGATGAATCTTGGAGCGCCTCTGTGCCAATATGACCTCTCTCTATTCATCTCAAACATCTTCTTTAAATACTTTTCCTAGGTCCACTCCTCCAAACATTGTCATACCTGGTCAAACCTATCTCTGATACCATTTGTTCCTATTCCTGTTGGTCAGCTGCCTTGAGACAATTCAAAGAAAGTACATATGGCTTTGACCTCTGACCTGGGCTACAGCCCTTTCAACCCCTTTGGCCATTTTTACCATCATCACATGACCAGCATCCATTTTTAAATGAATGAATGAGGTGACCTATTCTATCTAAATGTACATACTATTACTCCAAACAAGGTCTTTAATTTAGACTTAAGTAAATTAAGAGATGGAAAAAACACTACATTGGTACTGACTGAAATGACAGAATTCGATATAAGATGTATAATAGCAGCAGAGCAGGTGAGTGAGCTACACCAACACTGACAATCATTTGGCTTGTGCTACTTCTTAGAGATTTAAGGTGAGACACAGCAAAAGGTTTTTCTCACACACTGATCAATTTTAAGATTTCAGTCTTCCATATCATCCATCTTCTTTCAGATAAGTGGAGAAAAAGGTCAAATCCACATATAGATGTAGATTTTCCCAGAATCTCTAAAGGCCATTTTTCCTCACTCTGTGCTACAACTCTCCACTTCAGCAGCACTTAACACTTAAACTCGACACTGAAGTTTTATTCATAACTATAGTTTTCTGAAGTTTTTCTTCCAAGGGGGTTTATTCATGTAAAATTCATAGCTGGATTTATAGAATGTTTTATTCATAAAAAAAAGTTGAAAATTGATTTTTTTTCTTAACCATTGACAGAATTTTCAGATTTTCAGAGAGATAAAAAACACATATCCAAAATTCTCTTTGAAAAAACTTTAGATTCTAATACGTCAACAAAATGAAACAGGAACTGTGAGCCTGGCTTTATCCAATATTCATATTTCCATTCAGGAAATGTTTTAAAATATGTGCATATTTGCTAAGATAAGGCATTGATTACATATTTGAAAATAGCATTTTAGATAAGTTGTAATACAAAAAACAATTGTGAAAGAAGCAACTGGCAGAAACCATAAACTAATCAAATCACCTGTTACTAATCAAGCACAAATGTGTCAGCAGTTTGAAATCCTTTGTAGTCATTGGCTCTAATTTCCAGAGGGACTGGGACCTCCAAGCTTGAAATGGCCCATTTTACCTGATATCACTTTATTTTAGTTCACTAACCTGCTGTCATTATGAGCCAGAGTCTCCACTTGCTGCCTTTTCTAGACACTAATGACACTGGAAGTGGCCAGTATATAAAGACACATCTTCACAGACACTCATCACATGTTATATTGTCAAATCAAGATATGTCTCTATCATCAGACAGATAGATCATTGGTTACAGAATGCCTTCAACATCTAGCCTCTTTAAACACCTTTAAACCCAGGCAGGTAAAAAGCAGCCAACAACTAATCTTCTGTCTTTCCTACTTTGAAAAAGTGTAATATAACTCTTATTTCAACTACGTTTGATGTTGAAATCAATACAATACTGTAAACATATCACAAGTAACTATTGCAGAGCAGCACTACATGGAGAGAAATCACCACATCATCTGCATACATCATGATTCACCAACAGTCCAGCTCATTCCTGATCTGCCTAATTACATCGAGAGACGAAATTCCACCAGTTTCTACTTGTTTAGCTCTCAGAAAGATCATAACATATATGAAAGAAATGGCCAGTATGAGCTTCTCCTCCTTTTTCTTGGTTGCCAAAGCGATGAGGCCCAGGGGCGACATCAGCACCATTTCTTTCTGAAAAGTTTAGAGATTTTCAAAGTACTCAGTACTCCGTGAAGCTCAGGCCTTACGGCTATAGGTCCGTTATTTCTCAGAATTGTTTACAGACTTTATCTTCAATAACAGGCTCTAATGAAACAGATCAAATGGAATCAGGTAAAACCCCATGAGCGAATAATCCGATAACACAAGTGGCGAGCAAAGCATGGAGCTCTTCAGTTATCTATCATGTACAATCACCTCCTTGCTATTATCCATGTGAGTCGTTTTCAATTAATTCCTTTTCACACAGTTGAGCAGATCATTGAACTTTTTTTTTCTGCCATAACTGAGAAATTTCAGCATCAATATTTAATGTTAGAGATGTTTCAATATTATTGATGCAACTTTCTTGCAAGTGAGTCTGACCTCATTGTGTTCTCTTTCCTTTTGATGAATTGAAATGTTTAAAGTTTGCATTTGTCTTTCTCATATTCAAATAATGGCCAATGCATTACTTTTATCTGCTGTATATGCCCTTGTAGCCTCAGCTTGAAGCTCTTCTACATAATCTTTCCAACAGATGTTGAAGGTTCTTTGCAATTCATCTCTTAAACAGCCACTCCACTTTTTCTCCGCTATTTCTTTTTACACGAGTCATTAACTGGTTAGGATGCCGGATTTGTTTTTGTAGCTTGGACATCAATCTTTCAGCAAGACATTATGTTTGTAGCCATGAGTGGCCAATTAATGCTGTCTGACACGCTTTTCTTTTTTAATACAAGTCAGAGGAAGTGGAGCTTTCAGCCAACTCAGTCCAGTTCTTAGCTTGTTCACCCACAGCTGAGTAAAATAAAAAAGTTGTTGCTTTGACACTTACAAATGGGAAGCTTGGACATGTTTACAATCGGTTGAATTTGTAGAGATAAATTTGCACATTATAGATGGATTTCTGCATATATGCTTTGCTTTTCTAATAGGGAGCATATTATAACAGCTTTAATGAGTGTTATTTATGTAAGAAACACATATTGCACTCATTGCTGATCATTTGCCAATTTTAACCCCTCATGAGTCTGGTTGTTCAGACGTAATCTGATTGGAGTAGATTAAATATTGAGTTGTTGAAAAGAGAAAATGAATTCTGAAATGAGATTAGATCAATTAATCCAGTCATAGTACTGGTCTGAAACTTTCAGTATGTTATTTAATATTATATATTAATATTTTAGTATGAGGTGGATTTAGGGTGAATTTCAAGATTAAAAATTGTAATAAAACTTTAAACTTAAAGTTAAATAGTATATTTAGTTTATTTAGCCGTTAGAGTAATAAAGGAAATAAACCAGATGTTCGGCCTATTCAGCACAGTAAAAGTACAAATCTCCCATTAACAAACAGTACAAATATGATAATTTATGGCCATTCACCATTTTCAGTGAAATAAAACACATATTAAAAATATTATTATAGTATATTATATTATAGTATTTCTATTTTGTTGAATTTCTATTAACTAAATAAAAGTAGATTTTACAAAAAAAAATAACTTACTTTATTTAACTTTGTGTGTTTACAAAATTAAATATAACTACAATTCTATTTATCCTATATTATCAATCATGGCTACCAACCTCCAGAAAAGTAAAGGAAATACAAACAAGCAAAAAAGAACAACAAAAGAAAAGCAAGAAAACAACAAAAAAACAACAAAAAAACAGCAAAGCAGGGAAACAGCAAAATTGCAAAGAAACATTAACAGATAATCAATCAAACAAAAGAAATCTAAACAAAATGAAAACAATAAATAATATAAAATGTAAAATCTATTATAATTTTGCCCCATACTGGCTACATTCTACTTGTTTTAGTCAGTAGCCTAGAAGTAATAAAGGGTTAGAGTACTGATAATCTGGATTTGATAATCCAGATAAATTAGTATCTGGATCAGGGTGATCCGGTCCAGATCCTGGATCACTGAAACCTCCAGCTGTTGTCTAAATGTAATCATTATCTTCCAAACCATAAAAAATGTTCAATGTGGATCAATGATTTAACAGAATAATCTCTAAAATGAATGATGTGAGATCCTGGAACACACAGTTTATTAATGTGTAACACGTATATTCCTCAGTTTGCTTTGCTTTTTCTCAGATTGTCATTCAAGTAGAGAATGAAATATTTATTCATTCTGCTGCAACCTCCAGCACAGACTCACTCACTGACCCTGGAACTGCTCCTCATGTGCCTTTGAAAACAGCTTCGACTTCTATATATCGTAAGTGCAGATTTTGTGTCTCTGTCGATAGCTCGTACTTTCTCTAACTGAGGATTATACGAGCTCCAGGAGACTTTAGCATACAAGAGCTCATTTAGCAGAAGAGGGTGATAAATCACGGCGCTGTGCTCTGATCCCTGGTTAGTTAGGACATGAGGTGTGGCTCCCTCTCTTAATTATAATTTCTTATGAGGAAGCATTTATCTGGGTGACAGTGAGGGGAAAAATCCATCGAAATAATGGACTTATTTTAAAAGACACAATCACGAGTGAAGGCGACACAATGGCACGTTTAACCCTGGAGGAACCACTGTCGACTTCAGCCGACAAGATGTCACACTGAATAAAACGGCAGATTTTATCAAATATGAAGCAATTTATCAGAGATTTATTACTTAAAATGGCCTAAATAATAGATATGTTTAGGAAATGTAAGAAAAAAGTAGTAACCATAGTCTCAGGATAGTTTCATACTATGTAAGTCAATGGGACTCCATTAGGTTGGATACAGTAGGAATTTATCATATTTGCATATTATTGACATATGGCAATGAATCTATTTTAGCATATTAGAAAAAAAAAACTTGAAAAAATTGGATTAAATTCAAGTTCAATTTTTTATTTGGTACAAATTTTCCAAAATTCTGAATAAAAGAACAACCTTCTGTTGTGAGACAGTGATGCTCACATGTTAAATGTCCATGAGCAAACAGGATATCCTGCTCATGTGACCTCATAAACTGCATGTCCTTCAAAATAAAAGCCTCCCTTTCACACCTAGCTATAAAATAATATAGATTTTATATCACAGCTTTTTGGAAAATTAAGATAAAATAATTGTTGCCATATGACAACACTATGCAATAGAGGGTTAATACACTCACTGCCCACTTTATTAGGTACACCATGCTAGTAACGGGTTTGCCTTCAGAACTGCCTCAATTCTTCATGGCATAGATTCAACAAGGTGCTGGAAGCATTCCTCAGAGAGTTTGGTCCATATTGACATGATGGCATCACACAGTTGGTGCAGATTTGTCGGCTGCACATCCATGATGTGAATCTCCCGTTCCACCACATCCCAAAGATGCTCTATTGGATTGAGATCTGGTGACTGTGGAGGCCATTTGAGTACAGTGAACACATTGTCATGTTCAAGAAACCAGTCTGAGATGATTCCAGCTTTATGACATGGCGCATTATCCTGCTGAAAGTAGCATCAGAAGTTGGGTACATTGTGGTCATAAAGGGATGGACATGGTCAGCAACAATACTCAGGTAGGCTGTGGCGTTGCCTCAGTTTCCTGTTCTTAGCTGAAAGGAGTGGCACCCGGCGTGGTCTTCTGCTGCTGTAGCCCATCTGCCTCAAAGTTCGACATACTGTGCGTTCAGAGATGCTCTTCTGCCTACCTTGGTTGTTACGGGTGGTTATTTGAGTCACTGTTGCCTTTCTATCAGCTCCAACCAGTCTGGCCATTCTCCTCTGACCTCTGGCATCAACAAGGCATTTCCGCCCACAGAACTGCCGCTCACTGGATATTTGTTCTTTTTGGGACCATTCTCTGTAAACCCTAGAGATGGTTGTGCGTGAAAATCCCAGTAGATCAGCAGTTTCTGAAATACTCAGACCAGCCCTTCTGGCACCAACAACCATGCCACGTTCAAAGTCACTCAAATCACCTTTCTTCCCCAAACTGATGCTGGTTTGAACTGCAGGAGATTGTCTTGACCATGTCTACATGCCTAAATGCACTGAGTTGCTGCCATGTGATTGGCTGATTAGAAATTAAGTGTTAACGAGCAGTTGGACAGGTGTACCTAATAAAGTGGCCGGTGAGTGTGTATATATATGACATTTCATGAATATTCTTTAATCCAAGTTATCTACTGCAATACAACATTATAATATGCTAATTAGATGGGTCAATTTAATCTCTACATAAACTTTGGGTCATCCTTAATATTTCTCTAATTTACAGAAAGTCTCTATCTCATCACTTTTAAGCCTTTTCAAATTAAGACGTCAAAATCTAAAAAAAAACAAAAAAACCTCTGGTGGCTAAAGGGTTAAAGCTTCGCCTGAAGCTACACACACACACACACACACACACACACACACACTCTCTGCTGCCACTTCCCTCCGTGTTCATAACCTTTGTGCTCCACCCAAAGCATTGTTGTTGCCCTTAAATAAACACTTCATCAGATTATAATCCGGTGGGAATTTATAATCTGTTAAAAACGCAGCAAAAGCAGCAGAAAGCCTTATTTAAGTCATAGAGGTCTGGAGCCGGAGAGGAAACCAAGTTATTAATGGGCTCGGTCTGTCGCAGACACATTTGCCATTTCCGTAATGTCACAGAGCAGTGAAGGAGGACGCAATAAAACACAGAGCCTGGAAGCTCCACTTATTACAATTAATAATTCATATGACTGCATTAACTAGGCGAAATCCACAATATCACACGTGTGTGTGTGTGAGTGTGTGTGTGTGTGTGTGTGTGTGAGCGAAGGGAATCGAAAAAACCTCGTTACAGGGAATCAGGGCTGTAGCAAATACACGCTGCTGAATAATAGATGGAGAAACGCTGATGCTGAATGATGATGAACCTTTCACGTCATCTCACGTATGAGAGCGACATTCACTGAACGTGTCTAAGATGAAGCTCAGCAGTTTTTGTTGTTGAAAAATGTGGTTAATTTGATTATATTCATCTAAGATTGCATGACGTTGTCCACAAAGATGATTTCAGCACAAAAAATAGTTTTAACCCTCTATGAACCACTGTCGACTTCAGTCGTCAAGATGCCGCAATGAATAAAACAGATTTTCTCAAATAGTGTTAGATTTTTCCATATTTGCATATTGTTTCCATATGACAACAAATCTATTTTAACATATTAGAATAAAAATGAAATTCAAGTTCAATTTTATATTTTAAAATTTTGAAAATTTTCCAAATTCTGAATAAAAGACAACCTTTGATAGTGAGACAGTGATGTTCACATGTCAAATGTCCACGAGCAAACAGGAAATCCTGGTCATGTGACCTCATGAAGTGTATGTCCTTCAAAATAAAAGCCCTCCTTTCACAATCCTGTTTACCAGTCCCTTTTGCTCATCCTAATGGAGTCCCATTGACTTACATAGTATGAAACTATGTTTACAACTTAAATAAAAGGGAAGTGTCAACATGGCACCTTTAAAGAGACAGCAGCCTGTTTCAGACAGAGGCTGAACTGAGGGGCTTCAAAAAGCCACAATAGGATAAATAAGGAGCTTTTATGAATCTAGATAAATATGATTCTAGATCTGGAAATGAGCAGAATCTGTCCTAAATTCATTGTCAAACAACTTTTAAACCATGATTTAAGTGTGTGTTTGGAGCCTCGCAGCTGGAAAAGGTTCCCGGTGACGTTAGTAGCCCACGGTGACAGATTACCATGAACCTGCTCCGGCCTGTTTTACTGCACACCTTCCTGGAAATAGAAAGCAGATTCCTCTTTGGCTCTTTGTGACCGCTGGGATTTACACTCAGCAAGAT
Organism: Lepturacanthus savala; assembly: GCA_030544235.1. Taxonomy (NCBI): domain Eukaryota; kingdom Metazoa; phylum Chordata; class Actinopteri; order Scombriformes; family Trichiuridae; genus Lepturacanthus; species Lepturacanthus savala. Next base: position 28,141,508 of record CM060477.1, on the reverse strand, counting down.
TTCAGCAGCACAAAGACTCCATAACGGCTCTCGCAGGTTGTTCACGAGCCCGTTAACTACTACTAGTTCCACTTCTTTTTTCTTCTCCAGGAGGAATCCTGTCGTCAGCACCCGTTCACACAAAGAATTAATGTCGCTGACAAATGGTGTACGGAGGCTTTAAAGTGTCTCGACAGGTGTTAGCAGCAAACAACCGGAGGTGAGGGCCATGTCATTTCATGTTTTACTCTCTTCTTCCCTGTTATTGTGCTGCGAATACGACTAAACCTTGTTGTGCTGTTAGTTTGCTGTTTCCATCCATTATATTAACACCCAGGTCTTAAATCAGCTGTAAAATACAATTAAAACCATTTATCTATCAACCAATTAGTTTCATGAACCCATTTAAAGATTTAATGCATATAATTATATCAGTTGAATCGCTAACAATCATGTTATGTATCTATTTTTTTTTCATTTTGTACTCTTTCCTTTGCAGAAAATATCATTTTAATGTCTGTTATAGTTGCTGTTTGCACAAATATTCACATAAACAAAATCCTATTTAACCCATGTACATAATTCTTTTTGGGGGGATTATTCTGGAGACTTGAATGATTAAATATATATATATATACATGTCAGGGTTAAAATCATATTAATCTAAATAAAATGACTCTTTCTTGGAGGGTTTGTCTTCTCACTGTTCTCAGAGGAAGTTGATGACAAGTTGATGGAAACTTAATTTTTTTTTAGTTGTCTACTATGTCAAAAAAAGGATGACATTTAGATTTTTTTATTTTAAGTATAAAATGACAGTCACAGACCTAAAGGTGTCTATTGTGTCAATTTCTAACTTTAATACAAACACTACATGAAGAGTCAATGACATAAAGTCATCAGTAAATGAAGTCAGTTGTCTGTCAGTTCACTTATGATTTCAGTTTTTTCTCTAATTATTTCTTTATACTCTGATTTTATAACTGGGTCTAAACCGACCCTAACAACACAAAGGTCATAAGGTCATAAAGGTTTTATTTTGTTAAATGGGGGCTACCTGACAAAGTCAAAAAACCTTGATACAAATAAAAAAAATGTAAGTGGTTCTTTTATGCATGTAAAACCTAAAACGTGTGTTACCTTCCTGTAACACCAGAGGAAGGAACGCCATTAAGGAACTCCATTAAGCCAAAGCGATGCATTCAAGGGCTGGTGTGAAGGGCAGTGCTTTATGTTTCTGTTTTGTTGCCTGTGCAGCCTGGTGGCAGCAGTTTGTCAAGTGTACAGTGAAGGTGACTGCAGTTACAGCGTCGTGTTCACTCATGACTTACGCATTGATCCCGTCTTTTAATATCAACTTCAATTATGGCCCAGCAGCAGCAGCGATATGCAACAATAAAAAAACAGCCACAAAGCCTGAGGCGTGGCCTTGGATATTGCTTTTTATCCCCCTCGTTCAACACCACATTTTTTTCCCTCATTACAAAAACTTCAATAATGGCTTATATATATATATATATATATATATATATATATATATATATATATATATATATATATGTAACTTAACTTCAATGTCAGATGAGTCTTCCTGAGTGATGTTAACCCTCTATGTTTGCATATGGTAATGATTACATTATCTTAATTTTTCTAAAAAAAAGCATATATAAAATTTATAGTTAGGTGTGAAAAGGGGGCTTTTATTTTGAAGGACATACAATTTATGTGGATATCCTGTTTGCTCATGGACATTTGACATGTGAGGATTATTGTCTTAAGACTTTACTTCTGTCTTTTATTCAGAATTTTGGAAATAGATTAAACATTTAATTCAGTTTTGATGTTATACGTTGTTTTAAGTTGTTTTTTTTCTGATATGCTAAATAGATTTTTTTTTCCAAATGCAAATATGATAAATTCCTAGTGTAACAACCTAATGGAGTCCCATTGACTTACATAGCATGAAATTATCCTGAGACTATGTCTATTTTTAACACATTTTTTAAAATATATCTATTATTTAAAGTAATAAAAACATTCAAAACCTTTTTACCATGTCTGTGTAATATATTTAATGCAACAGAAGGTGAACGGACATGTTGAGTTTACAAGCTGCTGAGGATCAAACTGATCTGTTTACAATTTAAAAAGCAGGAATATATCTGTTATGTTTTCTGAGAATAAAGCATGTCTGAATTGCCTTTTCCTCTGATATTTATAAATATATGATTTTAGTTAATTACCCCAATGTCAAAGTCAACTAACAAATCCAGCCAATCAAAACAGAAGGGCTGTAGCATGGGAGTAGCCCTATTATAGAAAAAACACTCATGTGTTTAAATATTTATGTCTCTCGTCTTCCTCGTGACACACAAACTATGAAATGAGACCATAAACTCCTTCTGTTGTGGTCTGGCCTCTTCTGTAGTGTTGCTGAACATAACTCATTTAGAATGATAATGTCTCCTGTTGTGATGTCACAACAGGAGTGGAAGCTAATAGTACCCACAACTGGATCCATGTCGCTCTGCCCCGTCCTTCCAGACTTCTGTTTCTCCTATTGACCGACATTTATGGATTCATGATTTAGACTTTAAAAGCTTGATAATTTGTATAAATACACCTCAGGAATTTAAATGTTAAACTGGACAAAAATAGCAAAATAGGATCCTTTTATACTATTTTGGTTAAACAAAGTCAAAGGTATGTTGAAGTCAAATAAATTGCTGCAGTAATCAATATTTTCATATTAACAATGAACCCTATGTAATAAAGTTAATTATAAATAATAACTTTGTGGTTTGTGTGGACTTTATGTTCTTTTTTTGTATAGTGTTGTATTATATATTGTGTAATTGTCTATCAAAAGAAACAACTAATTTAGCTAGCTCTCTAACTGAATCGGATTTAGCTAGCTCTCTAACTGAATCTGATTTAGCTAGCTCTCTAGCTAAATCACTTTTACATGGTTGTGAAAACACAGATATAAAATATAAATGTCTCTAATAGATAAAATAAACATATACATGTTATTTAGGGCCCAGAAACATGACCCTGAATGTTTCTCTGTGTTGAATGCACAGTTCTATAAAATAACGTTTGCCATAGCAAATTTGCACTGCAATAATTTTCCAATCACACTATCAGAAAACTGATGATAGTTGTTTAATTTATTTCAGTTCCACATTCTTGTTAGTTCTACATGAATTTGACAACTAAATAGCTCTGTTTTGTTCTTTTCTGTACACATTGGTGGTAGCTATTTAATCAGGTACTCTACAAATATGATTGTGAGTGTGTGAGCAGGCCGACTGTATTGCTGCTACAGGTCTGAACAGCTGCTTTTAGACCATAATAGTGGCTTATTTTTAAAAATAGACCAGAAACATTAACCTTCCTCTTGTGTTAGGGTCAGCATTGACCTTGTTCTAGATTTTAAATGCATACAATTATCACCTAAATGTTTTTGTTGCATTAATGCTCTGGTTCAACAAAATAAAACATCAATTATCACTAGATTATAAAATGATCGGGTGAAAGTATGACCTTTGTGTTGGTAGGGTCAGTTTTGACCCAGTTCTAAAAATAAGACTATAAAACAATAATTGCAATAATAAATAATAAAAGCATCCAACACAATGACAGCAGCTCTGCTCCCAGTCAGTTCAACTTCAGAGGATTTTATTTTCTTGTTATCCAGCACAAAAACAAGCAATTCTCTGTGGTTCTCTTGAGGTTCATATTACCATTTTTTTTAAATTGATATTAAAGGGCTATACTGACAAAAAAGGCCCAGAGACCCACACTAAAACATGTTAAAACTAATGTTTTCATGGATAAGGAAACCTAACAAGGGAACCAAGAGATGAGAAACTAATTGGTTGATAAATAATTGTTTTTAGGGTATTTTACTGCTGATTTAAGACAAAATCGACCCTTTAACATAAGGGATGGAAACAGCAGACTAACACCAGAGGAAGGTTAAGATATTAAACTGTTAAAATATCAGATTGCTGTAACCTACATTCTGCAGAACACCTCTCCTGCTCTCCGCCCTTTAACCAGCCGCCCCGTTATTCACGCTGAAATATATTTAATTACTGGAGTGCTGTTTTGGGGGCTGTTCTCATTGGGGCAGAGCTTGGAGCAGTTATTGATTTCAGGTTGTCTCCTGCCTTATTAGACCATGGCAGAGCTCTGCCCCGCGAGCTGAAAGGGAACAGCGTCAATCCATAAATAAGCTGACATCTTCTATTGTGCTGGGATGAAATATCGGGATGCCTGGAGGCTGGAGGTGTGGGAGCAGGAGCCTTTCATACTTACTCAGGAACATTCAAGCCTCAAAAAAGAACCACAAGGCCGGATTTGATGCCCCCAGGCTGATGGAGCGCTGCGGGTCTAAGGTTAGCCGCGGTGCCGCATTTGCATTTCATTTAGAGCTAATTGCATCATTACGGTTATTACCGACTCACTCGTGGCCGGTGGGCTATGTGGGAGGTGGGAGGCTCGATCAGGGGCAGACGGAACAACCCAGATCAAAGTGACGACACCTCCGAGGCTAGCTGCTATTGACCCACTTTAAGGATGCTGGGAGAAAGACGTGAACCAGGTTCACCACAACAGCTGAAGACCAGGGCCCCGGCTGCTCCTGCATGCTTGATCACTCCATTAGAAGGATTTATACAGCTTGGAGGAATTGTTAAAGATTTTACTCGTGTAGACGTGTGGCTGTTCTGTGAGTCCTAAACCCTCTATTACATAGTGTTGCCATATGGCAACAATTACTTTATCTTCATTTTTTTCTAAAAAGCTGTGATAGAAAATCCAAGTTTTTACAGCTTGGTGTGAAAAGGGGGCTTTTATTTTGAAGGACATACAATTTATGAGGTCACATGACCAGGATATCCCTATTGCACATGAACATATGATGTGAGCATCACTGTCTCACAACTGAAGGTGACTTTTATTCAGAATTTTGGAAAAATGTTCACCAAATAAAAAGTTTAACTCACTATGTCAGATAATTAAACTCATTATTTTTATTATTATTATTTTACACACCCCAGATACTGGGTTCAATGTTTATTTGGTGAAAATTCTCCAAAATTCTGAATAAAAGACAACCTTCAGTCATGAGACAGTAATGTTGACATGAGCAAACAGAATACCCTGGTCATGTGACCTCATAAATTGTATGTCCTTCAAAATAAAAGCCTCCTTTTTACACCTATCTGTAAATAAGCAATGCTTTTTGTTCTTGAATTAATGGATGATTAAACACCTTAAATTAAAAAATAAAAATAAAATAAAAAATCAGTCTTTGAATAGAAACGGAGCTAGAAACATGCAGCGTGGAACCAGTTGCATGAAAAGAAATGCTGAGAATCACTGGATGACATCTGTAGATGATCCTGAAAGGCCACAAAACAGAATGAAATGAACATGAACCAACTCAGAGACAATCAGTCATGACTTATAAATCACAGCTCCATCCATCAAAGCTTTACCAGAGATTATAGAACATCCATATGAACCGAAGACAAAGACTAGACAGCAGCTAGACGACATGTACCTTTATGCCTTTGAAATATAGAGATACCTCAAACTCCAGTTTTAGTCTCCGCGAGTAAGACTGAACCACGTCCCCGTGATGTTAAAAGGAAATAAGGGAAATTGATGGCTTGCCTCCAATGTTGCTACTGTGTGATGGATGACAGGAAGGCGTGGCAGCGGCTGATTTCTGTGGCAGATCTGAAAATTTAAATTGCAGCCCCTTTGGAAGCAAGCTAAATTTCTGCTGACAGGTGATAATTTAAACAGAGTGGAACAGCTGGTTTGGGAGCTGGGCCTTAGGAGTAGAAGTGCTGCTGAATGTGTGTGTGTGTGTGTGTGTGTGTGTGTGTGTGTGTGTGTGTGTGTGTGTGTGTGTGTGTGTGTGTGTGTGTGTGTGTGTGTGTGTGTTTGTGTGTGTGAGTGTACGTGTGCACTCTCTCACGTTTGAATGTGTGTACTTGTACGCTGAAGCTTGTCATATTTTTTTTTTTATTTTGAGTGAAGTTTTCATCTGCTCATGTTTGACTTCAGGAAAAAAATCATCCTTTTCAGACAACCACCACACACACACACACACACACACACGCATTCAAATGTCTCACAACCTCTCATCCTGCAAAACTTGATTGATGAGACTTGTTCATTTACATTCATCTCCAGCCTACAGGCACTTCCCAATAAATGCATTTTAATGTGAAAGCAAGGGGTACGCTTTTATTGTGAAATTAGAAGTGTTGATAATCAGTTTTTGCAGTTGCGGATTTATAAGTACCCTGCAAAACATAGAATTATCTTATTCCATTGGCAGATAATTACAACTTTTCCTTAAACAACAAGATTTAGTGACTAAAATCAAGAGAATCTGCCAATGGAATGAGATAATTTTAGTCAATAGTGGACTGATTTTACCAAATACCAAGTACCAAACACATTTTCATCTGATAAGATTGATTTTTTTTTGCAATGTAAATTTTTTCAGCAACTAAATTCACACAATATCGCGAACACCATCATGTAGAATCAGCTAAAAAACTCTCAGCTGCACCTAACAACCTTTAAAGAGTACAGGGTCAACGAAGTTTGAACAGCAGAGTTATGCTGATTTGATTCATGGTTTTCGGTGTGTATTTGCGTTGTTTACACATGCCGTGGGTCTTAATTTGACGATATTTCAAGCGCGGCGCTGTCACTTCATTTCAGAATAAGCCTATAAAGCAGCGAAGGTGCTGACACATGAGAAGAGATATGAGCGCCGGGATTAATCATGTGCCACAGAAACGTGTTAGAAGAGGGGAAGTCGCTGGGCTAAGCTGGAGGGAACGAGGCAGGGAGAGAGAGCCGTGACATGGGCAGAGTGATGGATGAGCACAATGAGGATTTACGCTCAGATTCACCCCCCCAACACCCACCAACCACCCACCATCACCACCCAGCTGAGGCTGGTACTAAACAACACGTGCCAGCCCAGGCAGCAGCAGCTCTCATCACACACCTGAGTGTGAGGGAAACAGGACAAAGTCAAAAGCCAAGGTCAGGTATGGAAGTTCAGCCAGAAGAGCTCAAACTGTAAACCCCACCAGCTACATTTAGGGAAAAAAACAATGTGTACAATATACAAGCTGCAATGGACTATAAGCCCCATGTGTTTTAATGTTTAATGACCATATGTAAAGGTTCGTGCATGAAGGGGACTATCAGGAATGAGATGGCTGTTTATTTACACCTCAACAAACAAGTTGCATATTTGCATAACTTATTCAAGTATTGAATGGAATAGCACTGAACATCTACTGTGCTGTGTAAACTACTGTATCACGGAGCATTTAAGACACACTTTTACATGTTTAACAGCATATGTGTGCACTCACCATGCAGAAATAATCCTGTAAACGGGCTCCAAGTGCAGGTCCCGGCCTTTAACTTAAAAGCTGCGTTATATGCATTTCTCCGTTTATTTTCCATAAAGAAGGTTTCTGCAGGAAAAAAACCTTTACAAACTGTAACTGTCAACTGTTGTAACATCCGTCTGACTCTGCTTCTGTCTCTCGTGCTGCATTTAGTTCCACATTTGCTTTCGTTGTCTGACTTTCTGAGGTCTGATTTTTCCTGGTGAAGCTGCAGCTTAAAGGTGGAGGTCGTGGAGGAGGATTTAGAAGGTCCACTAGTGGTCATAGAGATAGATTTAGAAGGTCCACTAGTGACCATAGAGATAGATTTAGAAGGTCTTTTTTTTTAGGAGAAACTTGAATGAATATGTGTTTTAATTATAAAATACATATTTACATATACTGTAGAAAAGTATCCATCTCTCTCTCTCTCTCTCTCTCTCTCTCTCTCTCTCTCTCTCTATATATATATATATATATATATATATATATATATATTGTATATACACACACTATGTAACTGTATGCATGGCCTGTGTAGTTGTTACACTCCCTCAGATATCATAACATCTGCCACCCAGCATTTATACAGGAGAGTAAACATAGAAATTACTTCTTGTCAACCTGGAAAATCATAACCAGCTGTTTGCTGTAAAGATTAAATTATAGAGAACCAACGATTTCTCTGATCAAACAGGAAAAACCCTGTAGAATATTTCCTGTGTTCAGCTCCTTCAGAATCAGTCACATAAACTACAAATACACAGTACTACTACAGTACTACTATAGTATGGTGGCTTCTGTTTCTCTAGAAGATTCTCTGAATACGAAAAATCTAAAAATCATTCTACTGGAATTATAACAAACTCAGCATTCAGCATGTTTGTTTTTTTCTAAAATGTTGGATTTTGACGTCTTAATTTTAAAACAATAATTTAAAAGTGATAAGAATAGTATAATTACTAATAAATGCAGAAACAAACCAAATGCATGTAAAATCAGCCGTTTTATTCAGTGCAGCATCTTGGTGTCTAGATGGTTACTCAATTTGAAGTTCACATTGTCTATAGTTTTTCTTCTTTTATATCAGAAATAGTGTTTTTTCCTGCAGATGTGTGTGTTTTGTACTTACCCTCTATTCCTCATGACTGCCAGAGTTGGTGTTTTTGCACCTGGAAGCTTCTTCATGCACACATGTGGTATCTGTAAAACAGAGAGTGGAGTTCAGACACTACAGCTTTACACCTGTTCCTCATGGAATAAAACAGAAATCTGAATAAGGATCCATCACAGCAGGGTAATATCCCAACATCCCCCCAAAAAAAGGCTCATCCAGTTTCGATTTTGCATGACAAATGGGACACAGTGCCTCGTCCGCAGTGGGAGAGACTGTGTGCAATATTTGAAAAAAAAAAAAAACGAGCCACAGATGAGAATAAAACAAAACTCATCGGTGTGAAATTATCCCTCTCGTCAGTTAATTAAAAAAAGCAGCCCGCTGAGAGCAAGGGGAAAGGGAAAGTTTCACATTTGGAAGTCAGAAACTTGTCATGTAAACAGCTTCAATGTGAAAAAAGAAGAAGAAGAAACACTGAGAACTTTGCAGGAAGGAATCAACCAACACATGCTGCAGACTGTCTGGGTTTATTAGGAGCAGGTTTGGTTATTAGCAATGATTAGATACCCAAGGCATTCACAAATTAATAATTAAAAATGTAATCATCAATAAGAATTAATAATAACTAGGCAGCACCCTGCAGGGACCAATAATCAACCAGAGAATTCAGTCTCAAAAGGGGTTTTCACTGAAAATTATCAATATCTGAGATTTTAATATTTATAAAGTGAAGAGTGAAGGTTAAAACCTGAGCACTGATCCTCTTAATCATTAAAAACAATAAGAAACAGCTTCTTCTTAAATTATAACAGAGTTAATGTCATGATATTGATTCTATCAATCAACACAAGCAAACTACCAACAACACAGACATGTAAACAAGCATGAAGATGTGTGTGATTCTGTGTGTAGTAAAACTACAAAGATGGCGGATGCATGTGTAGAATGTAATGCTGCCTTCCATTTTGAACAGGAAGTTGAACAGGAAGTTGAACGCCCCCCTGAGTTGACATCCCAAGATGGCCGCCCCAGCTGTAAACAGATACTTCTGACGAGTGTTTGATTCACTAGATCATTCATATGCAGAGTGTTGTTCTACATGTATGTTTAGAAAATGCTGCTTTAGTGTTTTTCATGTGCTAACAAAAGAGACATGGTTGATGCTAGCTAACCTGAGTGGGGTCAGATTTTATATATAATAGTTTTATTAACTGTTGTTTTCCATTTTTTATGTATTTTTGAGAGGGCTTTATGTTGCTTCTTGGTCAAAATTGTGTCTCTAAACTCTGTTTAAAGACAGAGCTAATTTAGCTTTAGCTGTGTGTATATAACAGACTTGGCCAGTCACAGTTCCAAAAACTGAATTTAAGGGTAAACTGAATCTCTAAATACACTTTAATGAATGAAAAACACATTTCCCCAGGTTTAGTGTTGTGTCCCTGTGTTAAATGTACATTTATCTCTTGTTATATATATATATATATAGACACAGAAGTGAACAACTATCAGGTGCAGATTTCTGACAGGCAAATGTGCAGTGATATTGTGCTTTAATTCCAAACCTATTAAGTTGGTTTCTACCTGAATAATCAGCAGAGTTCATGAAAATCAGCCCAGTAGTTTTTTCATTAATCCTGTCCACAGCTAACCAGACACTGAATGAATTAAAACAACAAAGTAACAAAGTTACACTTTTCACATCACACATCTAATTTATCATTAATATCAAATATTTATTATAGTGCAGGTTTAAAACAGACGTGTGCCTGTACTAGAATTGCCCTGGACCCTTTTTACTATCTTTAAGTGTCTATTTGAGTGATATAGTCCACATTTATTTGGTCCAGTACAGATTAACATCCCACTTCACAGCAGCCTGGTGTAACAGAAGCTGATGGATGCTGTTCGGCCTCTAAATGCAATACCTTTTTTTCACTTGTCAGACTCAGATTGTTGTTGAGATGATTGATTCAAAAAGGTCAAAAGATGGCCGACTCCCAGCGGCTCACGTTTCCATTCACAGGTGACTTTCAAGAAACTCACAAAACTTGGAGAGGTCACCTTTCTGCCTTCTGATAACAATGTGAGCCTGGCAGAGGACAAACACAGCTGGGTGTATACATTCCCTACCAACTTCCATTATAGGACATCAGCCAGTTCCTGTTCAGTACTCAACTAAATTTAGATATTTCTACTCAGATCACTCTATTAGACACTAAAAGATAAAAGAAAAGAAAATGGAGTCCTGTTCACCACCAGCCCCTTACTTTCATGTCTGTTTTAACTGCTCTTAAATTAGCAAAAAGAAAAAGACATTAGAAGACAAGACAAAGACATTAGACATTAGAAAAAGGCAATTTATAGAATTCAACATGAAATACAAATTGAAGATGTAAAATCAAAGACCAAAATCAACATGAAGGTGTGTGTAAAGGGCTGTTCACACCGGACTCAACTGATGCAATTTTTTCGCGTGATGGACGCGATTTTGTCTGTTGTGCGAAAATTCACCAGATTGTGTCATCGCGTCCCCGCCTGTTTTGCTTTTTCTCTCATCATCCATGTGTGAGATCACCACTCTCACTGCGTTGTACAGCTCTGAAAGTCCGAAGCTCCGCCGTCAGTTCTGGGTAATGATACCGTCTGGAGGTGCACAGAGCTCGGCTGGTTTCAACGCTTCCTCCCGGAGCTCTGCCTGGACGACGCGGCTTACAAGTCTGTTGAAAAGTAAAAGACTGGCGATAAGTGAATTTCTCGTTGTCATGGGGACGTGGACGAATCTCAACACTGATTGGTTGTCACGTTCTGTTATCCATGCAAATTTTGCATCGCGAAGAGCGATTTCGTGTCCATCGCCACTTCGCGTCCATCGCATCGCGCTGCGAAAATTTGTGTCTTCCCATTGACTTAACATGTAATCGCGTCGCGCTGTCGCACGCATTTTTGGTGTGAACACCCCTTTAGTGTGTGTTGTGTATGTTTTCTGTCTGATAGATGAATATAATCTGGATACCCATTCATTTCCTATGGCAGTCACCTTTGACCTGTAACACTACAGGTGTAATTAATAAGGCTTTAAGGCAATCACATGTTAAAAACAGTGTTTAAAGCCTATGAGCCTGACTTGGAAACTTAAATTATTTGCTTAAAACCTTTTGTCTAAGTCTACTATCATGTCATTAGAAAAAAAAAGCTGTATGAGTAACATTTCAATTTTTATTTGAAGTATAAAATGACAGTCATAGACTTAGCGGCTCATAGGTTTGAATGGTTTAAGTTGTAAATCGGTCAGATTTGACCCGAAGGAGACAGGAAGGTAAAGTCAAAGTCTGTCTACTACTTTTACAGGCAGAGAGAATAATGAGAGAAATAAAGTGTATCATCGAGTGTGGAAACATGTTTTATCTCCTCTTGACTCACACTGTGTCAGCCACTGGGAATCCTGCTCTCCTCTCAGAGTTCTGTTGTGTTTCATCCTCGTACGACACTGCTGTTAATAATTAGGGAGGAGGTGTAAGACGCGGCTGACTCAACACAACAATCTGTTGCACACAGTGCTGTCTCATTTTAATAATTAAAACGAATCTACTCCCATGCATATTTGGATAAATTAAATGAATATTTGTTCTGCAACACTTGGCAAACACACTCCTGTCACCATGATGTGTTTGCAGCAGCAGGGCCGTGCACAGACCTTTGGAGGGGCGGGGGCCCGATGGTGACCCATTTAAGATTTCATGCATATAATTATATCAGTTGAGTCACTAACAATCATGTCTATTATTTTTTTCCATTTTGTACGTTTTTCTTTGCAGCAAATAGCATTTTAATGGCTGTTGTAGTTGCCACTCGCACATGTACACAATTCTTTTTGGGGGATTATTCTAGAGACATGAATGATTAAATAGAAATATACATGTCATAGTTAAGATCATAATAATCTCTCTTCTCCATGTTCTCAGGAGGAAGTTGATGATATCATATGACAGGAAGCAGTTGGAAACGTATTATTTGTTTTGCTTAAAACATCAAAAGTTGTCTACTACTGTGTCAGAAAAAAAGCTGAATGAATAACATTTAGGTTTTTTATTTCAAGTATAAAATCACAGTCTTTGACTTAAACGCTCATAGGCTTCAATGGGTTAAAATGACACATGGAACAAGAGTTTGAAATAAACCCAATAAAATAACTGGTTGTATTATAGTAAACCATATTCATGAAGAATGTGATCCCAACAAACTGTCACTAACCACATCTGATATATTTGGTAGAGGCAAAAGTAGATTGTTGTTTTACACTGATGTTTTACCATTGAACAACTGAGCAGATGTTGCACATTAACCTGCACACACACACACACACACACACACACACACACACACACACACACACACACACACACACCTTCCATACCTTTTCTAGAAAGCCACAATTATTGATTCACAATCTAACCTCAATCAACTATAATTCCAAAACATAATGGCCAATAATAAACTAAAACTAATATAGAAGTAATGTATCTAATTGTACAAATCAGGCCACCACAAGGAATCAAACGCCCCAATAAAGGGGGCTGCCAGAGTTATAGATTTACATACAGTTGCAGGGAAAAGCATAATTGCAGTAATTAAAGTACCATGTGAGAAGTTGAGTCAGACATCACAGCTGGCATTAGGCCAAGAAGGATCCCCAAAGTCTCAAATCTGTTGTGTTTGTTGAAATAGTACAGATGCAGTCTCTGAATCATCTGAATAACTCATAACATCCAGAGCCAGAGAGTGAAGGTGGGTGGAGCGGCAGAACTCCAGGTTAACACGATGCATTTCTTAGCCTCCACCATCCTCGATGCAGAGCTGTTGTTTCAGAACATCAGTTCTGGTAGAGCATCCTAGTATTAGGATGAATGACTCTAGAGATGAGCTTTTGACAGTTGCTCAAAAATATCTGACCAAAAATGATGCAATTTAGGACAGAACCAAAAGAGATGCACTAATGAACCCTCAGTAATATGTCACTAATCATATACAGGGGACACAGATGGGAGAATACCATTTAGCTTTGTTTTTACTCATGTAATCTATGACTCATGTTATACTAAATTAACCTGTAACATGAGTTAATAGAACAATGGACCAAACACAGTGTTTCCTCCCAAAGTTCTGCTGATATTTCAGAGTTTAAGTCTTTAGCCCAAACTTTCCTTTGGAAGTTTGGAGCAATATGTGTATGTCGATCATTTTATTTACAGTTAAAATATTATTCTTATCTAAATTAACATTGTTGCATGTTATTTTTGAAGGGCCACAGGGAGGTTATGACACACACAAACTAAAAAACAACCTAACAAAAGGACACTTTGGGCATGAAGGGGCAGTAACGTCCACACACCACAGGCCTGACTCTATCATATGTGGTTTCCTCTCTGCTCAGTCACTGTTTGACAGGATTAAAGTGCTGCTCATTCCTGCAGGACGTGACCCGGCAGCCTCTCTCCTCCTGGGTTACCCTGCAGCTCCATGTCTGAGGTGAAACACACCGAGGCACGATGTAATTCTTATAGGCATGCCTCGACTTTAAAATTGATGTTATAATATTCTCATAATTGGATATTGCTGCACTAAATAACCCTGCATGGGATAACTAATAGCCTGATTTAAAGCAGAGAGAAGTGCCTGCGGATTATTTATCGTCAGTAATTTTGCTTTTTCTTCTGCGGAGGCGAAATTAGTCGACAACCTTAGGGGGTTCCTCTGGAAGGAGGGAAATTATAGTTTTCTTTTTTAATTCACAAACCGGGCCGATTACTACATAAACAATAGTGGATTTCGTTATTATTTTCATCAGGATCCATTACATTTGTTCATTTATAGGCTGTGAAAAAAGTCTTTTGTGATTTATTTCCCAGTGAAACTAATTATTTGAGGAGTAAACAGTTATAATAAGGATTTTAATCAAATCCTCACATCTGATTGGACTTGATGAAAGTGGGTGGAATGTTGTTGTATTTAAAAAAAATAATAATAACAAAAGTGAACTTGAGTGCAGGATGAGTCATCAAATGTCTGTTTTACAGGAAGAAAATGAGATTTTGATCGATTTCGATGTAAAAGTCTTCAAATATAGATTTATTTTGTGCATATACAGCTCTGGTAAAAAAAAAATAATAATAATAAAGACCACTGCATTATATTTTTTTTATCTCTACATGTATTTCAGTCATTTCTGTTGAATTCCAACACATGAACACCTCATTCTGCTTAAAGAGGAACCAGGAGTGGAATAAAGTCACCAAGAACTGTGGAGAACTGTGGTTATTGCACCAAATATTGATTTCTGAACTCTTCTTAAGTGGAAACATTAGTTTTATGTTGTTTTAAATGAATTTCATCTTGTTTGGCGTCTGAAAACATTGCATCTTTTTGTTATTTTGACCATTTGCCATTTTCTGCAAATAAATGCTCTAAACCATAATATTTTTATTTGGAATGTTGTAATACCTATTAGTAAAATCAGAAACACTGATACTTTTGCAGTAGTCTCTTATTTATTTATTTTTTCATAGCTGTATATGACATAAGAGATAAATGAGAAATGAACCCAGGACACAAGACTTTTTGGGTGAGTTAACTTCCAGTTTCACCTTCATCTAATCTGTTAAATGTTTAACTCCTTTACATCTTGTCTGATTATCGGAATGTTTATTGTTTCTTTGTACTTTTTGCAGCAATGTTAGTAAAAGTATGTTTTCAGTCTACTGTTCACACTTGGATTGCCTCCAACTAGCTGTGTTTTCCTGCTGAAACTGCTTCCTTCAGCAGGTTAATGTGAAACTCTGCATGATGAAGGTCAAACATTTGACTTTGAAATAACACAAAACAAGTAGATTTTATAGCTAAATTAACCAAATGTTATCTTTAATGATGGTAGATTGGAAAACGCTATTGAAAACAAGGACTTTTATTGTTAAATCGTGTAATAAATGTAATAAATTGCATTTATTCTTCAGTGGTACATAGTGTGAGAAACTTTCTCCCAAAGTTTTAGTATCACTGACACAGAGGCACCAAGGGTGAAGGAGGGAGTGGGGGAGACGAGTTTTATCACTGCACTGTGGATGACTGCCCAGAACACTGATGAAATTTCGCTCGACTGCCCATGAAACCTGCTTACTTTTACAGTATGAATATACAATAAAAATCTATGCCCACTATTACTACAAGAGACATTACCAAGATTAATTTGACACCTATCCCTGCTGCACAGTGGCACTTTATTTAGAAGCTTTGTTTAATGGAAGCTATTGTGTCATCTGCCGATGGGGATCTTGCATTATAAAAAAAAGGCTCCTTGTAGTGGAAATATGAAAGTTTCATTACGTGCAATCATTTCCAGCGACTGTCCTGAGAATGCAGCTTTACAGAATGACTTGAATCCTGCCAGAGCTGAACCAGTGAGATGAATCACTCCTGGGTTTCAGCAAATGAAACAGAAACGGGTCTAAATTCTGCCATTTGACATTCAGCAACGTTTTGTACCTGCTGTGTTAACAAACGGGCAGAAAGTGATCAAGAAGTGTCGGGTTGCTACTGTAGGTGGTTTACAGTAGGCTAGAATAAACCCTTGTACCTTGGCTGGCAGGTTTAAATCAGAGGTTAAATATATTTATACTGGTTTTAATACTCATTTCTATTAGTTTCGGGCAATATACTCAATCACTAGGATTAGCATTAGGAACATAAGCTAACTAGCTAGCTAGCATCACAGTACTTTGCTTGCTGGCTTTTTTAACACTTTTAATTTCTACTCTTTCGTTCCTCCTATTTCAGCCCAGCATTGTTAAAAAAACACAAAAATACAGAGACCTGTCCAGATAAAAAGCATCATCCAGATAGAGTGAATTTGACTGTGGTTGGATGATGGAGTTACATCAATTAGTTGCCAACTATCACATTAATCATCAACTATTTTGATAAACCGAGTTGATTCATTTTCAAGTAATAGTAAACTATTAAGTAGTAAATAGTAAACTGATGATCTTTAGGTTGTGGACTATTGGTCTGGAAAAAAAAACATTTTAGGTTTGAATCTTCAGCTTTGAGAAACACTGATCGACATTTTACGCTGTTTTTAATGAACAACTAATCAATTAATTGTTTCAATGATTGACAGATTAATCATCTATCCAAATAATCATTAGATACAGCCCTAGTATAAACATATATACCAACACCCTATTGGTTTGATCGTTATCCATCCTGCCTGACCATGGCACAAATCAGGTCACACTCCAGATTCCACCATTTTTTCTTCAAAAAAAGACGTCCAGGAATCTGACTCACACCCAACAACATCTTAATTTAACTCCAACCACCACTTACAATGTGAAAGATCAGCTGAAAAGCCTCCTACAGGGAGCACAACAACTTGTCAGTGAGGAGGAGGAAGAGGAGGATGGACACAGGGAGGTGAACTCAATGCCAACAGCTAAAATAAATGGCTTCAGCACTGACCAGGAGATCAGGCAGGACATTCACATGCAATGATAAAGGCTTTCCTTTAGTTGTGATTTCACCAAAACATGTAGATACATGTGATTCATGTACCTGCACAGCTTGGAATTGTTATTATAATGCTATACTGAAAAAAAATAGTTTTAAAACAACCCTTATCCTACCAACATCCCATCACTGGCAGGTAAAAACCTTGTAACTCTATCATCTTTCATATTTGAATTATTATTATTGGATTAATGGATTGTCTTAATGATTCTCAGTCAGCAAGGAGAAACGGGTACAAACAGGTTCATTGAATTAATTTTCTTTTATATAATATTCTCTGAATAGCACAGCGTATACAGAACATCTACAAGGACGCCTGAATACACAAAAAGGCTCCGCAGCCTGAGTCAGACCTGACAGCAGCAGAACACTCTGCTTTCTCTGCTTTAGAAGTGGTGCCTGAAATTAAATGGTCATATCCAAATGGTTCAGATTAAATTAAATTATGTCAAAATCCATGTCATCTATCATCAACACTTATCAAAAGGAGCTGAACTTGCATCTTCCTCCTCCTCTTCATCCTTGCTCTGACAGCTTAGCAAGAAATTCACAGTGTTGAGAACCACAAAAACAGAGAGGGAAGGTCTCACAATGGAAGCTGAGTTTTCTGCCACTGCTGCTTCCTCTCCCAAACTCTTTGATTTGCTTTATTCCACCAAGTTGCAATAATAATTTATTTAATTCTTCATGGGATTTTTAAAGTTTTTAAAGATTATTTTTGTCTTGTATTGTTTTTGCCCACATTTTACCCTCTAACCCATAGATATACATAGAAAGGCTAGATGTCCAATGGGGTCCACACTGGCGGCCATCTTACTACAGGGAGCCCACTCACCAACAATGTATTATAATGCTGCATGTTCTTTTAAATGACCAAAACCTGCTCAATTTTCAACAGATTTTCTCATGATTTGGTTTGTTATAAAGGTCAGAGATGTAGCTATGATACTGCAAACTTACTTTCTTTTAGTTTTATAAATCCATCAAGTTTTTGAGTTTGTTCAGATAACTCACCTTCTTTATGTTTAATACATCAGGTCAGACAGATGGCTGCCAGGTGAGGACGTTTCAGTCTGTGCTGTAAGACATCTAGACTTTATTATATAGATCTATCCCATAACCACTCAGCTATCAGGTTGCCTCCTACACAAAACATTTTAAAGTGTTCTTACTGAGGAGTTCTTGCTATTTTAGCCACATGGGATCTCTTCATCCATACGAACACAGAGTGAATCCAGTTTATTGCAGCTTTACAGTTTCTGAGCTCCAAGGTTAAGTGTGTGTGTGTGTGAGAGAGAGAAACGTGGCAGCTTGATGATGTGTAGCTTCTTCACGGCTACATCCATGTTTGATGTGTTATCGACAGTGGCTGCCACCACCACCCTCTTCTTTCTCTCAGCTCCAAACTCCTCCTGGATCCCATCAATCTCCGCTCTGTCCTCGGTGAACCGTTTGGATTTGAGGACTTTTCTTTACTCCGACCATACCTGATATATACTGTAGCTTACTGTGAGGTAATGGTCTCGGCTGAGACTTGTCCATCCATCAGCACTGACAGCTGCCTTTAACCTGACTCTGTTTGGAGCTTTGTATTTCGAGTTAGAGATTTTTTTTTGTCAGCTCCCTTTAGAAAATATATAGTGGGAATAAATGAACCAGCACGATGGCGGCTAGAATAACAACATGCAACTCTGACATTTTATTTTAGCTGGCGTGTCAGACAAAATACAACTAATTAACCTCCTGGAAATCAGGGGCATCTACCGTGGTAAAAGGGTGCAAACCTTTCCCCACAAACGTATTCATGGCTTGGTGACATTCATTTACCCTCACATTGACCATTTTACTTTGTGAAAGGAGGCCAGGTTGTTGTAACACACAGCATTATTATAAATAGACCACAAAAATTAACAAAAAACACAAAGTTAACTGGGAAAATGGCAAAGGAGAGACCCTTTAAAACTATAGTTGGAAGTGGGAGCTTTTGATCCCAATACATTTTTAAAGCATATACTAAATAAAATAAAAACAAAAAATAGGAAGTAACACATTGAAATAACGACTAAAATACCTGTGAGATTTTACAACAGTAGTCTTAGTTGTTGTTTGTGGTTTGCAATTGTTCATTCATCATTAATTTATCATAAATGTGAGTAATTGTTTTTAACTTTGACTCACTCATCAGAGAGGAATGGTGGTCATTTTTTAGGTTAGGCCAGAGTTCATGGAAGTTATTTAGATCCACAGTCGGTCTTTGTGCAGTGGTGATGAAGTCTTCCAGGATGACTGAGTTCTATTATTCTATGTTAAACTAGATCAGAGCTGTATTTAAGGCCTGTGGCTTAGTTTTTGTTCACTTTGTCATGTCACACTGACCAAACTGTGCACAGAAGAATAAAGACAACTCTTAAATCTTTAACAACAGATTTTATCTGCTCACTGATTGCTTGTCAGTATATTTGCCACCAGGCAGACAGGAGAATGAAAGAGAAACTTTAAAAGAGAGGGACCAGGCAAGAACAATGCCCTGAAACTAAGAAATAAAATTATGTCTTTTAATTATATCACAGCTGTTTTATTACACCCACACATCAACATACCTCCCTACAATGCTGTGTCTGCTGCCTGATGTGGAAAGTAACAGAGTACATATACTCATATACTGTACCTAAGTACAGTTTTGAGGTACTTGTGCTTTACTTGAGTATTTCCATTTGATGCAACATCAAATCTCCACTTCACTACATTTCAGAGGGAAAGATTGTTTACACCACTATATTTAAATGTCAGCTTTATTTACTTTTCAGATGCAGATTTTACATGTAATAATATATTTTTTACTATTTAAATGATCATTTTTTATATTCTTGTGTTATGCACTTTGTGTACTGTGCTATATAAAATATATTAAAGAAACACGTGATATGCATAACGCAGTAAATTTAACCATTAATCTTCCCAAAATGTCAAAAATTTGCTCAAAGTTGATAAACAATAACATTAATAACATAATATACTATAATAATATAATACAGTATAGTAGTACAGAGGATATTGTACGAGTTTCTGCATTGCTTTTTAGGGGAAATTCTCCCTTTAATCTCATAAAATGACTAATATATTCCAAGGGAAAGAATATCACAAAATAATTTGCATCCTAAATAGACAATTTCTGTCCCCAAAGTACTTGAAAGTTAACTTAACAAAGTCATCCAGCTTCCTGGAGTCATATCTCAAGATTGCCCAAACAATCCCCTGTGTTAATTCGGCCACGATGTCCCGCTGCTCTCCTACTCGTGTTTGCTAATTAGTTTGGATGTCTTTTGTGGGGCTAAAGTCAAATAATTAACAGTGACAAATAGCTTTTGTGTCCACTAGCTCTTATCCCACCTCTACAGCTGTGGGGATCACGTCTTATGCAGCCTATCAGGCCGCAGGAGCCAAACCGAAACTGCTAATGCGTTAATTTTTAACATAACTTGGCATCACGCTGAGAGAGATAGAGGGAGTTGGAGAGAGGGGAGGTTGGTTAAAAAACTGCAGTGTCACCACATGAGTCCACTTTTAGCCTTCTTGCATCAAGTAACTGTGTCTGTGCTGATACAGCCGCGGGAAACAGATGTCCTTGTGTGGCGGATCGTAATTATTAATGGGTAGGACATGCTGCTTTCATCAAAGCCCGAGCTGCACGGAGCCACATGCAGGAGGCTGATCTTTTGGTGACAGATGGGAGCCTGATCCATGGCAACACAAGTCACTTTAAATCACAACTTACTCAGCATGGTGAGATTTTATTTGAGCGCAGGGGGAAACAGGAACATTTTAGAGGAGAAACACACAGAGGAAGGACGCGATAAACAAATGGTGTCAGTTAGCGCCGCGGCTAACTGGCCCGCTGGAAAATGAACTGGATTAATCCAAAAACTGACAATGTGAATCTCTAACAGATCTGCTTTATTTATAGTTTTAAAATTGTGTCTGCATTTTACAATGAGTAGCTACTGTACTGCGAACATTGATAGAAACATTGCAATAGATCTAATGACTAAATGTTGTGTTGATTCTCTTATATTTTCACTGATTATACTGCAGGAGGCAGAATGACAGATCATCTGACAAAACGTGCTCACTACAGGAAGTAGAAACAGGAAGTAGATAAAGCAGTGTTTTTGTCATGGATGTATTATAGACCTGGATATGGCGCCAATTCCCCCCAATGGCAACTCGTGGTACTGCAACAAAAAAAAACAATGTCACTCAAAAATAATTTTTCCCATAGGCGTCAGTAATAAAAGAGAAGCCTGTAAAACTGTTGACAGGACAAACCAGCTATAACCTTGTTAATTACTGATCTTTGGATTCTAAATTTTTAAGTCATGGAATTTTTATCTGTCAAAAATGTTTCCAACGGCCAGAAAAGCTCTGGGAAAGTCTCTATTCCCATCATGACGTCACAGCTGTGTGCATTTTTATTTATTTATTTTCTTTGAATGGATTTCAATGTGGTCAGAAAGTGAATTAAATGACTCAAATGTGAGTTTTTCGTAAGTTACACATTCTCATCTTCCCGGGGCATGATGGGAGGTGGGAGGGTCACATCATGAGGAAATGAACCTGAAAGTCAGGAACTTTTACAGTGTCAGGTGAGCAACTTCCATTGAAATGAACGGCGGCCATTTTTTAGTCCAGTATCCATATTTTGCTTGAAATTGTCCGTATTTAATAAAAATGACATTTTCTCAACTTATTTTCAATGAAAACTGGGTACGTACAAAAGACAAAAAAAAGAATGAATAAATCTAGAACAATCCTCATTTACACATTCATAGAACTGAATATTCAGGGGTTAAAAACTGCTGTCAGGGAAAGAGTTAAATACAAGTTCCTTTTAATAAGAACCCAGAGAGGATTATCCCCCACCTCTGCACTTCCTCTCAGCTCTATGAACCATTTTAGTATCTTTTAGCTTGTTGTTTTTTCATCTTTACTTTTTTGAATTCACCAGCTTCATTTTGAAATGCAGCAGGCAGCTATTTGCAGCAAAGAAAAAATGCTTCAATAAACCCACAATACAGTAGCTGCTTGGCACCAAAGAGAGTATTAAGACAAAGTTAAGCTGTGATACAACTATAGCAGCACAGATGTATTTTCTCAGCAGTCTTTTTAGTCAGAGCTACAGAGCTGGAAGGAAGCTGCGAATATTGGACTCACATTAATCAGGGTCCAGAAACACAATTAAAAACTAACGTTTCTCAGTGTCTGCTGGAATGTGTAAATCAGCAAATGTTTGCTAAAGCAATGGCCAAAAGAACTTTTTAAAGTGTCTATCTGCCAAAGTTGTGTTTATAGCTTGCTCCAATGTGGCCATAAAATGTAATAATTACCCATTAAGTCAAGTTCTGAGGTCCAGAACCCCTAAAATATGAAGGTTTATTCATTTATACTTTTGCAATAAGGACATACAACAAGCACATGTCTGATTGTGGTGGTGAGTGTTGGGAAGTAAGACATCAAAAAGTTAAAGAAAAACTCTTCAGACTTTTACAGTAACACATATTTAACCTCTGGCTCAACATGAATCTCTCTATAACAGTGTGATTACACCTTAGTCTCCTCTTCAGTGAGGAGACAAGGTGAAATAACCAGTGATTGTTGGGATGTTTTGGAGATGTAGGCCAGCTATCGCTAAATCTGCATGTTATCCATTACTTTTCTTCCAGTAAAAGTCATGCATGCATCTTTTACGTGGAGTTTTCTTTTGCAGGGATTTAGCCATTTCAACACCAGGGCTCAAACAAGTTCCACCCAGATACAACTTTGCAAGGACATCATCACTGCAGTCTGGGCTTAGCAGCACCCAAGGCAATTATGATTGGTTTCAAAAAAAAAAAGAAGAGGCAAACAAGCTAGATTTTTCCTCCCTATAGCAGAAATAATCCTGGGTGCAGCCAGATCATACTACAATGCTGGCACCAGGCTGTGGAGAGAGTTCTGGCAGTGCAAGACTGAGTCTTTACAGATGCCTCTTCCCTCTGCCTCGGGCTAGATTTCCTTTTTACGGTGGACTCGTCAAAGTGTCAGCGCCAAGTGTCCGGGCGGGAACGTGAGTGAAAACTCATTGGTGATGCTGGCAGGACTCTTGGCTCTGCAGTGGGTAGAGGAGAATAAACAAGAAAACAATTTAATCTGCTCTTCCACTTCTCAGGAGCCCGAGATGCTTCTACTCCAGCTGCCAGGATAGTGTTCAAAGTATGATAAGTCCATTCCACATCTGTTCAACAAGGTGTGTCAATTGCAGTGTTGGTCAAGTTACTTTAAAAAAGCAATTAGTAATTCTCACAAAAAGTATTAGATAGTATAGTAGTACTATTTTAAAAGTAGATGTGCATAGTCTTTAATGTGCATATTTGTTTAATAGATTTATCATCCTTAGTTTACTTAGATTTATCATGACAGGCTACTTAACATGCACATTTCAGGTTCAGTCTAGATTTGAATTACTGTCTCACCAGCATAGAAACCATAAACTAATCAAATCACCTGTTACTAGTCAACCACAACCGTTTGAAATCCTTTGTAGTCACTGGCTCTTATTTCCAGAGGGAACCTGAAATGGCCCATTTTACCTCATATCACCCTATATTCAAATTCCAGTAACATTGTCAACATTCACAATCCCTTGCAAATATCCATTAGCTTTAGAAACTAGCAGGAGCAAACAGTAGAGGGAGTCTATCATTCACTGAACCTGAACGCACCAACAGCTTCAATGAGTAGGCTATAGCTTCAGTTTTTAGTATCACAACGCATTTCATTGTTGGGAAAGGTAACAGCATTATGATGAAGGTAACAGTAATTATTCAGATAATCCTGTTACTGTAAAACTAACATTGACCAACGCTGGTCAATTGGGTTTAAAGCTGTGTATCTCTGAGGGTAAACGAGGAGGTGGCAGCTTAGCAACACAAGTTTTACATGAATGCCATATATTTACAAGACCCATAAAGTAATTCATAGGTCAACTCACTGATGAACCTTGCACTCAATCAGCTGTTGCCTTCTTGTAAAACGCAGGATGCTCCTAGGACAGATGGGACTCGTAATCCATATGGCACATTCTCCATGTTCCCAAGGGTTACTACACCACTATCCTAACCTGGCAGCAGCATTGATTATGGATCAACCACTAAATCAAGAGCTCCCTCTGGCTCAGTCCCTTTTTTTCTAACAGCCTGGTCAAACACCCACATTACTGATCTGAATATTTGTCTACTTTAACTAAACACCAGCAGTAATAAACAATCGAGCTCAGTTGAGACATTAATAAAGTTCCTCCAGCCTACGCCAGTTAACTGCCCTGCTGGCGCCCACACAGCAAATAATGAGTCACTCAGTCTTAATCTGTCTGTGAAACAGGGAGCATAAATTGCAATAACTGTTGGAAAAAAAATCGCAGCTTCTTAAAGTATTAATTCCCTCTTCACATAATTGGATAGGACACCAAGGTAGCTGGCAGTATTTTCTTTTATGGGTCTTCCCTGTCAGCAGGGCAAGATTGTCTTTTGAGGCAGAGTGATGGTTGGGGCGCAAAAATGACAATGAATCTCGGAAATCGAACATTATTTGCCATAAATTACGGGAAGCATCTCTTGCAACAAGGTCAGCCACAAAAGTGGCTTTAAAAGTGAAGCTCAGTCCGACCCGAGTTGAGTCAGGCACGCTCGATTTTATCGGCTCGGCCAGCTGACGAGAGACTGTTTTCCTGCCCCATCGCGCCTTTTAAATCTGGACCATTTAAAGACGCTGAGTCTCCAATCAGACTTGTAGACAAAGCCAATTACTTGGCAGCTTTCGTAAAGACTTAAAAGATTGAACCTCGGGATTGATTGGTACTTGTGTGGCGCCTGGCGAAAGTTGCTGCTGGGTTTACTAATCCCTCATGAGCAAACGGTCCATCTACAGAATAAATCTAGCAAAGGCTAGCTTTTAAGCTAGGTGGAATTCTGAGAAATATGAGCAGGCTCTGCATCGAGAAACACCGTCAACATTATTCTAATTTATTAGCTAAAATCAGAGAGGCGTTGCTGTAATAAAGGGCTGCTTACCCAATCGGAATCCACGGCTGCTTTATAAGTGCCCTGTAAAAGAAGCGAATGGCCGGCATCTCGTTTACAAGCTGTTTCTGTCAGGTATGTGACACTGGGGAGCAAGGAGAGCGGTTTACAGGGGATTAGCCAACTCTGATCATCCAATCTAATTCATGGAGCAGAAAATATGAGCAGTTGTTAACGACAAAGCTGTGCGTGCTGCTCATTTACATCTGCTGCCGCTGAATGAGTCAGATTGTGCCATATACATCTCATTTATGCATTCGCATTACATTCACTTGAAAGAGCATTCTTGTTGGAGAAGAAGAGGCTGTGGTCGTTAAGCATAATTCCCTCCCTATTTTTGGTTTTAGTTAATTTTAGTGTGAAAATCAAGTCTTCTTTTTTAACACATTCCCCACCACAGACTGAAAATTCCTTCTTTTATTGTTTTCACTGTTATACTATAGGGAGACACTGTTATGGATCATTTAACAAGTATTGATCACCGCAGGAAGAAGATAAAGTTGTGATTCAGCTGGGTTAATGCTGCATGTTACTACGCTATAATGCCTGGAGAGAACCACCAACCACCCATTCTCAGAAAGAAATACCCATCACAAGGCTGAACGAGCCTCGACACCACCAGTGGACCCAGACTCAGACATTACTGAGGTAATGGTCTTGACTGATACTTGTCCTTCCATCAGCAGTGATGGTCACCTTTAAACCATCTCTGTTTGGAGCTTTGTATGTAGGTTGAAGAATCTTTGTCATTTCTATATCAAATATATAGTGGGAATGAATGAAGCAACACTCTGCCAGCTAAATTAACCAGGGGATTGATAAGGCTACAACTACTCAATAGCGGCCATATTGGGAAGGTCCAGATCTGGCTGCAATCTGGTTCTCTAAGCACAATAAAGTGAGTGATCACTGTAAACGATTTGATCTTATCAGGGTGAAATATCTTGTATTTAGTACAATTAGTCCAATAATATGATAATATAATATGAGATAAAAAGACAATAAAATAAAAAAGTAATCATATTTTTAGAGAACAAGACTAAATTGAGCAAAATCAAGAACAAAAAACATGAAATTACCAAAATTATCTGCTAATGGAAAAAGATATTTCAAGACAATTATTCTCAATATTGGACTAATTGTAGCAAAAAACAAGACATTTTCACTTCATTTAACTTAGTTAAGATTTAGTTTTTGCAGTGTTGCTGAAAGTCTGACCAATTTACAAACAATTTACAAACTCTGCATTTTGTACAATTAGTTTGAGTAGAATTATCTTGACTTATCATATTCCATTGGTCGATAATTGTACTTTTTTAAAGGTTTGATTGAGATTTTAAAAAATGAGAGAAAAGGTCAATAATATGAGATAAAAAAAGAAAATATTCAGATAAAAAGTAGACCAAGTAATCTTAAAAAAGAAGACTAAAGTGGGCAAAAAAACACTTGAAATTAGAAAAATTATCTACCAATGGAATAAGGTATTTCAAGATAATTCTTCTCAATCTTGGACTAATTATAATAAAACAAGATGTTTTCAGTTGTAAAGATTTCATTTCCAAACTCTTATTACTCTCTATAACTAAAACATCTTATATGTCTATAGCTATTATTTTAACTATATGTGTAGTATTACTTGTATGTAAAAGCCCATGATTATATTATTTGATACTATATAAAAGTATCTGGTGCCTTAACTCCATTGTCATTCATGACAAACCACACAGGTTGAAAATCAATTGAAAATTAAGTAGGTTAAGGTAATTTTAAGGGTTTATCCACCATAGGCATAATGAGTGGAATGAAACAAGATGGTGGTCGTGTGCCATCATCCTCTAATTTAAATGGATGGAAATGAGTATTATTCATAGTGAAAGCTGATTTTTCATAAATAGACCAAATATACATTTTTCTGGGAAAATTGGAAAAAAATAACCCCTTTAAAAGTGCATAGGTGGAATTGGGATCTTGTGACTGGGGTCAACATCCATCCATCCTCTGATCAATAAACAGGAGACAGCAGAGAAAAACAAAACCTCAAAGTTGATATTTTGCTTGAAAATGTCTCACTTTGCTGAAAATGCAGTTTTATAATTGTCTGAGTGGATTTTTCTGTGAAAACAAAAATGACCTTGTTTGTGAAAAAAAAGGAAAAAGAAAAGATTGAGTGACTGAAACTAAACCAAAATGTTTTTCATATTCCCTGTTTATATTTTCATAGATTTTCATCTTTTTTTTGTTTTACAAATGAGTTTTAGGTTCAAAGATCCAGAAGTTATTGAACCAGAAATAAATAAAATATATAAAGAACTTTGAACTAAAACCAGGATTTTACCTTCATCTCACCGGTTGTTTTAGGAGATTGATTTTAGGGTTTGATTGATTATTTGAAATGATTTTCAGGGCCTGGTTTCAGACATTATTTCAAAGCTGTTCTCTAATTACCAAGCTGTGAGCAGCCTGAGATCCGACAAGACAAGAAGACAAGAAGATGTCTTAAACTACACTCACATAATGTCCTAAAACTATTTCTTCTATTACTTAGACATGGTAAAAATGTTTTGATTGTTTTTATTACTTAAAATGGCCTCAAAAATAGATATATTTAAGAAATATAAGACAAAATTATAATCAGCATCAGGATAGTTTCATGCTATGTAAGTCAATGGGACTCCATTAAGTTGTATACACTAGGAATTTAACATATTTGCATATTGTTGACATATAGCAACAAATCTTTTCTTAGCATATTACATCAACATAAAAATTTAATTAAATATAAAAAAATAGTTTACTTACCCCAGATAGTGAGTTAAATTTTTATTTGGTGACAATTTTCCAAAATTCTGAATAAAAGACAACCTTCAGTTGTGAGACAGTGATGCTCACATGTCAAATGTCCATGAGCAAACAGGATATCCTGGTCATGTGATCTTATAAATTGTATGTCTTTCAAAATAAAACACCTAACTGTAAAAACATAGATTATATATAGAAAAATGAAGATAAAATAATTGTTGCCATATCTGAACATGATGCAATAGAGGGTTAATAGATTCACTTTATGTTTTGCAGACACACACACACACACACACACACACACACACACACACACACACACACACACACACACACACACACACACACACACACACACACACACATATGTCATTGAGAAACCATTGAGTTTTCCAGTATTGTAAATCTACACTGACCCATATCTGACCTCACAAACTCTCTTGTCTTTTTTCCTGTTTATCTGTGCAGTGAAGCTGTGTCTGAACTGTTGTGTGTGTACTTTTCCGTCACCATCACTATGTGACGTGACCTCTTGCAGATGTGCAGAGCTGCTTGCTGCGTCGGTAGCAGCTTTTAATGAAAAATGTAATCCCTCGCTATCTCAAGACGCCACCATTACATTCAGCCAGACAGTCAGTCAGACTGGGGGGGAGGAGGGGGCATGTGACACGCGTGTTCCTCCACACGGGATCGGTGACATGTGATAGCACCGGGCTTATTCTGCTTTATTCCTCAGCCCCTGGTGATCATTTCCACAGGGCCTGCAGTCAGTCAGGCTGCTGCTCTTGTCACAGCAGAAGCACCCGGCCGTCAGTCGGGCTGCTTGGAGAATAAATAAAACCCTGCTGCCGCCTCATCTAGCGGATGACAACACTGTGTGTGTGTGTGTGTGTGTGTGTGTGTGTGTGTGTGTGTGTGTGTGAGCCAGAGATAGGCTCATCCTCTGTTCAACTCCACTTTAACCCTTTCATTTTGCTGCGTCATGCTTCCACACGGATTTACGCTGATGCAATTGTACATGTACAGTAGATGCAACCAGTCTTGAAAATGACATGCCCAGACTTAATGTAGTATATCTCTACAACTACAGGGTTTACTGAATGATCCTGGGTTTAAATAAAGCTAACACCTGTGAGATAGTTGACAGAATCTATTTAAAATGTACAGTGTTGTACATCATGTAACACATCCAGCTGGAATAAAGCAAAAAAGTGAACAAAATAAGCTCTGCCCAAAAAAACCCATCTATTTTGGTTGTAAAAAATCGTGTGATAGTAGCTGAATTCATCTATAGAGCACTAAAGTCTGATAAGTAATTTCACAAAATGTCAAAATTACAAGGTGAACCAGACCAGTTTTACAGATGTTTTAGTTCAGGCATTTCCAGATAGTATATATATAGTAGTTAGTATATAGTTATAGTTACTTGTTATAGTATCATAGTTAGTATATAGTTATAGTTACTAGTTGTAGTATCGTAGTTAGTATATAGATATAGTTACTAGTTATAGTATAGTAGTATATAGTTATAGTTACTAGTTATAGTATCATAGTTAGTATATAGTTATAGTTACTAGTTATAGTATCATAGTTAGTATATAGATATAGTTACTAGTTATAGTATAGTAGTTAGTATATAGATATAGTTACTAGTTGTAGTATCATAGTTAGTATATAGATATAGTTACTAGTTATAGTATAGTAGTTAGTATATAGTTATAGTTACTAGTTGTAGTATCATAGTTAGTATATAGATATAGTTACTAGTTATAGTATAGTAGTTAGTATATAGATATAGTTACTAGTTATAGTATAGTAGTTAGTATATAGATATAGTTACTAGTTATAGTATAGTAGTTAGTATATAGATATAGTTACTAGTTATAGTATAGTATTTAGTATATAGTTATAGTTACTAGTTATAGTATAGTAGTTAGTATATAGTTATAGTTACTAGTTATAGTATAGTATTTAGTATATAGTTATAGTTACTAGTTATAGTATCGTAGTTAGTATATAGTAATAGTAACTAGCTATAGTGTAGTAGTTAGTATATAGATATAGTTACTAGTTATAGTATAGTAGTTAGTATATAGTTATAGTTACTAGTTATAGTATCATAGTTAGTATATAGTTATAGTTACTAGTTGTAGTATCATAGTTAGTATATAGATATAGTTACTAGTTATAGTATAGTAGTTAGTATATAGATATAGTTACTAGTTATAGTATAGTAGTTAGTATATAGATATAGTCACTAGTTATAGTATAGTAGTTAGTATATAGATATAGTTACTAGTTATAGTATAGTATTTAGTATATAGTTATAGTTACTAGTTATAGTATAGTAGTTAGTATATAGTTATAGTTACTAGTTATAGTATAGTAGTTAGTATATAGTTATAGTAACTAGTTATAGTATAGTAGTTAGTATATAGTTATAGTTACTAGTTATAGTATAGTATTTAGTATATAGTTATAGTTACTAGTTATAGTATAGTAGTTAGTATATAGTTATAGTTACTAGTTATAGTATAGTATTTAGTATATAGTTATAGTTACTAGTTATAGTATCGTAGTTAGTATATAGTAATAGTAACTAGCTATAGTGTAGTAGTTAGTATATAGATATAGTTACTAGTTATAGTATAGTAGTTAGTATATAGTTATAGTTACTAGTTATAGTATATAGTTAGTATATAGTTATAGTTACTAGTTATAGTATCATAGTTAGTATATAGTTATAGTTACTAGTTGTAGTATCGTAGTTAGTATATAGATATAGTTACTAGTTATAGTATAGTAGTTAGTATATAGTTATAGTTACTAGTTATAGTATAGTATTTAGTATATAGTTATAGTTACTAGTTATAGTATAGTAGTTAGTATATAGTTATAGTTACTAGTTATAGTATAGTATTTAGTATATAGTTATAGTAACTAGTTATAGTGTAGTAGTTAGTATATAGATATAGTTACTAGTTATAGTATAGTAGTTAGTATATAGTTATAGTTACTAGTTATAGTATAGTAGTTAGTATATAGTTATAGTTACTAGTTATAGTATCATAGTTAGTATATAGTTATAGTTACTAGTTGTAGTATCGTAGTTAGTATATAGATATAGTTACTAGTTATAGTATAGTAGTTAGTATATAGTTATAGTTACTAGTTATAGTATCATAGTTAGTATATAGTTATAGTTACTAGTTATAGTATAGTAGTTAGTATATAGATATAGTTACTAGTTATAGTATAGTAGTTAGTATATAGTTATAGTTACTAGTTATAGTATCGTAGTTAGTATATAGTTATAGTTACTAGTTGTAGTATCGTAGTTAGTATATAGATATAGTTACTAGTTATAGTATAGTAGTTAGTATATAGATATAGTTACTAGTTATAGTATAGTAGTTAGTATATAGATATAGTTACTAGTTATAGTATAGTAGTTAGTATATAGATATAGTTACTAGTTATAGTATAATATTTAGTATATAGTTATAGTTACTAGTTATAGTATAGTAGTTAGTATATAGTTATAGTTACTAGTTATAGTATAGTATTTAGTATATAGTTATAGTTACTAGTTATAGTATCATAGTTAGTATATAGTTATAGTTACTAGTTGTAGTATCGTAGTTAGTATATAGATATAGTTACTAGTTATAGTATAGTAGTTAGTATATAGTTATAGTTACTAGTTATAGTATAGTATTTAGTATATAGTTATAGTTACTAGTTATAGTATAGTAGTTAGTATATAGTTATAGTTACTAGTTATAGTATAGTATTTAGTATATAGTTATAGTAACTAGTTATAGTGTAGTAGTTAGTATATAGATATAGTTACTAGTTATAGTATAGTAGTTAGTATATAGTTATAGTTACTAGTTATAGTATAGTAGTTAGTATATAGTTATAGTTACTAGTTATAGTATCATAGTTAGTATATAGTTATAGTTACTAGTTGTAGTATCGTAGTTAGTATATAGATATAGTTACTAGTTATAGTATAGTACTTAGTATATAGTTATAGTTACTAGTTATAGTATCATAGTTAGTATATAGTTATAGTTACTAGTTATAGTATAGTAGTTAGTATATAGATATAGTTACTAGTTATAGTATAGTAGTTAGTATATAGTTATAGTTACTAGTTATAGTATCATAGTTAGTATATAGTTATAGTTACTAGTTGTAGTATCGTAGTTAGTATATAGATATAGTTACTAGTTATAGTATAGTAGTTAGTATATAGATATAGTTACTAGTTATAGTATAGTAGTTAGTATATAGATATAGTTACTAGTTATAGTATAGTAGTTAGTATATAGATATAGTTACTAGTTATAGTATAATATTTAGTATATAGTTATAGTTACTAGTTATAGTATAGTAGTTAGTATATAGTTATAGTTACTAGTTATAGTATAGTATTTAGTATATAGTTATAGTTACTAGTTATAGTATCGTAGTTAGTATATAGTAATAGTAACTAGTTATAGTGTAGTAGTTAGTATATAGATATAGTTACTAGTTATAGTATAGTAGTTAGTATATAGTTATAGTTACTAGTTATAGTATCGTAGTTAGTATATAGTAATAGTAACTAGTTATAGTGTAGTAGTTAGTATATAGATATAGTTACTAGTTATAGTATAGTAGTTAGTATATAGTTATAGTTACTAGTTATAGTATAGTAGTTAGTATATAGTTATAGTTACTAGTTATAGTATAGTAGTTAGTATATAGTTACTAGTTATAGTATAGTAGTTAGTATATAGTTATAGTTACTAGTTATAGTATAGTAGTTAGTATATAGTTATAGTTACTAGTTATAGTATAGTAGTTAGTATATAGTTATAGTTACTAGTTATAGAATAGTAGTTAGTATATAGTTATAGTTACTAGTTATAGTATAGTAGTTAGTATATAGTTATAGTTACTAGTTATAGTATAGTAGTTAGTATATAGTTACCAAACCACTAATTTCACTTTAATAATTTGAGTTAGTTTTGCTCTGCTCTTTTACTTAAACAGGATTCTTTCATGCAGGACATTTACTTGTAAGGGTTTTAATTTGCTGCATTGGTTTATTTTAGTAAAGTGTAGCATACGTCCTACTCTGCTGCTGTTTCCCTTGTTACTCTTTGGATATTCTCTAATCTCAAGTGTCCTGTTTGCAGACAGAGTTAAGAGGTTTAAAAGTAAAAGAGGCTTTTGTTAGCAGCTTTGTACGTATGCAAGGACAAACACTATCAGGGTGTGGGGGTGAATAAATGAACACAGACGTTAGTAAGGAATCAATATCACATCTATCCTGACTGGCAGCCTGGTTATTCTGTGAACGTGTTAATTAAAGATATATTTAAAAGTGTCTGTTACCCAAATTAACACATAGTTGGGTAACATAATTCACATATTTCTCTCTTATCTACAGTGGTATCCAGCTCTCTCTCTCTCTTTCTCTCTCTGTCTGAGCTTTTACCTACAGGAACTTCCCACCATCTAACTCAAACACTTTTGCACCTATACAGTTTTCTATAACATCAACCATTAAAAAAGAGTGGTGTGTTCAGGTGCACCCTGTAAACTCTAAAATCGACATGGCTTTGAAAGGAAAAGTGAGACTTCATGGTGCATTGAAGTGCACCTTGTAAACTCAGAACCTATACATCTGTAGTTGTACTCTGCATGAGAACAAGTGGAGCTCCATTGTTGCAGGTGGCAGGAATGAATCATGTGTTTTAGCTCCCAAAAGAGCATGTTACATGTGTTTTGGCTCCCAGGGGGCACTTTAATATGCATTTTAGCTCTTAGTACTTAAGCATGCCTTTTTCACATTTCCTAGAGGGCACTTTAGCATGTGGTTTACCTCCTAGAGGGCACTTTGAGACATTTTAGCTCCTAGAAGGTGTTTTTAGCTCCTAAGGGGCACTTTAACACATATTTTGGCTCCTAGACAGCACTTTAACATGCGTTTTGACTCCCAGGGGGCAATTTAGCATTTTTCAACACAGTTACCCCCCCTGTCCACACCACTGTTGCTCTGTGTAGCATGTTCACTGCACAGACTTTAAAGGTGTGTTAACAGTTTATTGTTTTGCCCCCAATAGGAAAGAAAAAAATCATTGCAGATTTTCACATGTACTCTTTAATGTCTCACAGCAGATAATGAGACTCAGCCAGGCAGACATCAGACCTGGTCTTTATATTCAGCTGAAGCAGACGCTATATTTAAAGTTCCTACTATTGTTTTAGCAGGGCTGCATGATTATTCATATTATTTTCATATAATAAATGGTTCTGGCTTCAAACAATGATGAAAAAAGCTGATTGGGATAATTATCATGCTGCATTCTGTTTCACAAAGATGCTCATTTTATCTTGTGTTATAAGACAAAATGTTTCCCTAAAAGCCTGAACTATGATCAGTTCAGATAAATTATATCATATTGGGGTGTAGACATTTAAACATTCAACTTAACTCCAGTGTCAACTAGACGACTTCATGTCTCATTTGGTGGAGAGAGAGAACGTAGCATGACCAAATGACAGCAAAACCTACTTTATATGTTTTTAATTTGGACTCAGTGTGAGATTCATTTGGTCACACTGAGTTCCTCTGTTTTTTTTATCTCTAGTTTTACTGCAGGGTGGGCGGGGCAAAGGTCTGATTGGTCGATCATTTCTCAGGCATTTCAATCCTTGAAGATGTTGGCAGAGATTCAGAAATCTGAGGCAAAACACTGATAAAACAATGATTCATAGTGAAATAACAACACTAGTTTTGCATTGGATTGTTTTGGCGCCAAATCTCACTGACATATGTTACAAAACCTCGACAAACTACATTATACACATGGCTAGAGACCACTAAAGTGAAGGAAAATGCATCTGCTTGTTTATCTATTGCAGTTTCAGGGGCCACATGCATAAAGAAATAAAACTATTCATATATGCACAAAAACCAGGAATATCCAGACACATTTTTTATGTCAGATGTATGTTCACATGTAATTCAGTCACTGTGCAACTGGGCCTTGTTTCAGTACCAGAACCAGAGATAAAAATCTTTATCCTGCCAATCCCTAGCAGATAGAGGGTTTTCAGCTGGAAAAAGGTGACTAACGATCACAACAGAAACCCTTCAGTCGGAGAAAAGCTTGGCGTTTGTTTGCCACCATTCACAACCCTCCCGTGGTAACGATTCACTTCTTAGCCTAAAAAAAAACACACACACACACAAACTGCAGAAGCAGTTCAGAGGAGGACTGCATGATGTTGAGAGATTTTCACAACCCTCCTCCTTCCCTCCACTCCCCCACCACCCTCCCTGCCAGGACAGATGTGAAAGCTTTTAAAGCGGCCGCAAGTGTTCATTAGAGATAAGGGAGTTTGTCTGCCCATGTAATTGTCCAGCTCCTGTGGCAGACTGCGAGTGCCAGTCAACTATTACCAGCACGGCAGCGGCCTGCCAGGCTCCAGCAGCTGCTCTCTTTTCCCTGACATTTAGACCCATTTAGGCTCATTAGAACTAAGAAGGCGGCTTTTGTGTTTGCTTGTTTTGTGTGCTCACTTAGGAGATAAATGAGTGGCAACTGAGAGTGCTTTCTTAACCTGCACTTTAACCGTGGTTCAACAAGTCTGGAGTGGCAAGCAGAGGCGCTCGCTCCGTCTGAATATAAATTAATTTCACTTCTCACACCGGCAGATCCACGTCTAAGTGGTTTAAAAAATGTGAGCGGTAACCTTATATTAATCATCGCATCAGTGGGCTGCAGGTTTGTGATTGATGAATATTAATGCAAAACAAGGCCACTTTATTTTTTAAAAGGCCTTTCATACATAAGGTGATCCAAAGCTCTTTAGGCAGAGACACGCGACAGGAAAACTAAAACGTATACAAGGTTATAAGAAAAGAATATTTATTACATGTACATTTTTGTACATGTTCCACAGATCTCTGCCGAGAAGGAGGGTCTAAGGACAGGGATGTCTGAGTCACTTTGAACTGAATTTTGTGAAGCACTTTGAGACAACTGTGTTGTAATGTTGGGCTATATAAATAAAGTGAATCTCCAGAGTCAAGAATGAACATTCAGTATTAATATTTTTTTCTCATTGCAAATATAGAGGTCCAAGGATTGACCCCTGGGGTACACCACTTCATTTAATTTTGCCGTGATGTACAACTCTGGAAAGAAAATAAGAGACCACTGCAAATTTTACATTTTTTTTTATATTTTACTAATTATAGGTATGTGTTTCAGCAAAAGGACATTTTTTGAGTACATTTCCCCCAAATAAAAAATATTATCATTTAGAGCAGAAAATGACAAATGGTCAAAATAATAAAAAGATATGTTTCCAGACCTCAAACAATGCAAAGAAACAAGATCAAATTCATTTCAAAACAACATAATATTAATGTTTACACTTAATAAGAGTTCAGAAGTCATATTTGGTGCAATAAACCTTATTTTTAATCACAGATTTACTCTTGTACCTCTTACAGCTGAATGAGGTGTGCATGTATTGGAATTCAACAGATGCTGGAATGGAATGGCTGGAGATGATAACTTGATAACAGTGGTTTCTTATTTTTTCCAGAACTGCATGATTGCTAATAAACACAGAATGATCCCTGGACAAATATATATTGTCCTTCCCTATATTTCAACCAATATTAGCCAGTTCTGGAAGTACTCAGATCTTCTACTTGAATAAGAGTAGAAATAATGTCTAAAACTACCCAATTACAAGTAAAAGTCCTTAATTCGTAATGTTAGTAAGGATATTCAGATATGCATCTAAAACACTGGAAACAAATGGAAATACTTAAATAAAGTACAAGTATTTGAGTGAATGTACTTAGTTACTTTTCACCACTGTGGTTACCTTATTGCACGTGGATAAACTGCATGTGCAGTATAGTCATAATACTGTATAGTCATAATCTGAAGGTTTTTTCACTGTAAATTGTCCCGGTCAGTATCTTGATGCAAGTTATATATTATAAAAAGAAATTCTCAGTTTTCATGCCATGACATCCTGTTATTGGATATTTTAAACCCTCTAATTCAACTTTAAATTTTGATGATGGTCTTTATAGTCCAGTATTGCTCATACTATAGTGATGTGGCTCCCACAGCACCACTTCTAGTGCCTGTGGCAGTGACCTCACCATTAATATAATATCACATTATTAAAAAAAAAATGTCTAGCACACTATGGGATGAAAATGAAAAATATTACAGTTATAATGAATCAGTCAGCTTTATAACAACTCTATTTCAGTTCAATTCAACTCAGAGCTTTATTGACATGTGCACCATGTGGAAACAGGTTTCCCTGTACAATAAAATCCTTATTTGTGTTCAAAAGAATGGAATCATAATAATAGGGTAAGAATAATTAAAACAATACAGAAGAATATAGAACGTAAAGTAATAAAGATATAAATAAGTAATGAAGATAGTGCAAAAAGGTAATAAAGTGCATAAAAAGCCACAGCTGTAGAGTGCGAGGTAGTTAGTTGTTAAGTTATTGTTACAGACTCCTGCCAGCTGTTGAGTCTGATGGTGGAGGGGAAGACAGAGTCTTCTTCTTCTGTATTAGTAAACAGTCTGTGTTGGGGGTAGATTCAGGTCAATGAGTGATGGAGGCAGGTCTCCTGTGGACTCTGGACTGGTAGAAGCTCTGCAGACAGGGCAGAGGAGTCCTGATGATCTTGGAGGCTGTCTTTACAGCTCTCTGCAGGCGTTTGCGTTCCATGGGGGTAAAGCTGGTCAGAATGGACTCAACAATGCAGCTGTAGAAGCTGCTGAGGACTCCTGGTGACATGCCGAACACCCTCAGCCTCCTCAGGAAGTCCAGGTGCTGCTGAGCCCTTGATAACAGCTGTGGGGTTGGATATTTAAAGCTGCTCACACTTCCTGACCCTGGATGAACAGCAGTCGATGAGTCCTCCTCTGCTTCCTCATGTCCACTATCATCTCCTTGGTCTGGTCCCTTTTAAGGGTACATCATCAGAGTAGACTACTACTACTATTTGTTCAATCAAGGCAGTGTTCAGGATGGTGTTGTCCTTGTGGAGGGTGAAAGGGTGTAGAGGGGTGAGCAATCCTGGTTCTGAAGGGCTGGTGTGGGTGCAGGTTTTCTTTTGAACGTGGGTCAGCATCACACTCTCAAACCTCTTCATAATGATTGGACTAAGTCTTAATGGCCTGTGGTCATTGGCTTTTCTTGGGAAAATTGGTGCTCATTGGCACATGCTCTGAGGGCAAAGGGATGTTATCTGGTTGTGCCATTTTGCAGGAGTTGGTACTACTCTGGGGGTGTGGTGGCCCTGCTGTCTATGAACCTCCTCTCTGTGATAAAGGTTAAGGTTAAAGTGTCTGTGTTACTGATGGTGCTGATGCTGCTCCTGTAGTCCATGATCTGCTGCGATCTCCGACACACTCAATGCTCATTGATGGTTCTCAGTTCACAGTGTGGCTAGAATTAGTCGGTCACTTCAGAGGGTAGAAAGACCATAAAGGGATTTTCTTGCCACAGTTTTCAGGTTTTTCACCTCTATACATGTGAAGATGGTCAGCCATGTGTTTTAATCTCATGATGGTAAACAAATGCCATTTCAAAAGTGTGATGTGCATATTAAACTGTGTGCTACTTACACCTGTTCTATAATAACACCTAACAAACTATTGCATACAAAAATCATGGTGTTCCACAACAGAAGGGAAAAGGAAATCTCCATCTTTAATGATCAAATATCTGCAAGTTGTCTTGCTAATCATATTTTCTGGTGACATGGATATTGCCTGTTCCGATCAGCACGGACCATGTACTGATCCAAACAGGAAATGCAATACACTTAAACACACACACACACACACACACACACACACACACACACACACACACACACACACACACACACACACACACACACACGCACACACACACACACACACACATTCGAGTGGCTTTATAGAATCTTCATGTGTCCTGAGACTGTCAACCCTCAATAAAGCAGGTATTTTCTCCCTGATCAGCCTGATGTCTTCTTCTTCTGTCTCACTCTGTTCTCTGTAAGGTGTTGTATTTGAACCAGTAATTATTTCTCTCCTACACGTCTAGGGTCAGCGGTGGAATAAAACCATCCAGCTTCTTTCTGTAGCTGCTGTGATGGTGTTTCTCAGTCGCTAATTTGCTGCTTTGTACTCTGTCTCATCAGCAGTGGTAAACACACAGTATTCAATGTACCAGACTGTTTATCCAGGGATTCTGGTGAGAAAACTTCCTGACTGGTGTAAAGGTCTCCACTCAGGTGCTGATGTACCCAGACACATAGTCAGCAGAGTCCTGTACACTGAGTGGCTGCAGCTCTCATCACATCCTAGTCTGTGGTAGAAAAACAGTTGTGCAGCGTGTCGTCAGTGGAGATGCACCAAACTGAACAGTTGTGGCCAAGCTGAAGCCGAATAGTATAAAAAGTCTTGGCTGAATACCAAATAAACAAATAATAAATACATTTTAGACATGTTTTTCAAAGAAACCTCTTCAGTAAGCACACATCCGAGGGGAGCAAAGACGCCACAAACAGCTGAA
The DNA here is from genome assembly GCA_030544235.1 of Lepturacanthus savala. Lineage (NCBI taxonomy): Eukaryota > Metazoa > Chordata > Actinopteri > Scombriformes > Trichiuridae > Lepturacanthus > Lepturacanthus savala. The sequence goes on along the minus strand of CM060477.1, from coordinate 28,101,882 downwards.
AACTCACAAACCCAAAAAACAACTTGAAACTGCACTCAACAAAAAACAGCAGCATGTCCCAGTCCGTTTCCATGGAAACATGATGCGATTCAGTGGCCGTTCAGACTCAAGTGAAGAAAAGAAGCGATAATGTGAACCATAGAGATTAAAAATGAAAAATAAAGAGATAATTTTCACCACAATTTTGACCACTTCAATAAAAACCTGCATCGTGCCACTAACTGAACTGATGCACCAAACGATTCAAGCTCCATGGTTCACGATACAGAGCGTCATGATTCCATGGCAACAGAAACGGACCACGGCTTGGTCTACGACCTGCTGCTATTTTGCTTGCTTATTTTAGTCTGTTTGCTTTGGCCCTGTTCTTATAACTCACAAAACCAAAGGCTGAATATTGCATTATTTGCAATATAAGGCTAAATATATTGTGAATATTGGGGAAGTGGGGCCTGTATGGGCCATTTATTTTGGTGTAGACATGACCCAAAGTGTTCTTATCATGGGTGGGAATGTCTACATGCTGGAGATGATTGGGGAATACAGTCGTTCGGTTGCACTGATGAAAGTCACCAGTAGCAATAAGAGCATGGAATTTGCCATTGTGTTATTTCTTTATTGTTAAATTTATCTGAAACTTAATAGCTGCAGCAGCATCGTTATCATTACAGTTATAGAACTGACACTGTTCCTCATTAAGGTTCTTTGTAATATTGATATTGATTGATTGATAATCTATTTGAGCCTTAGATGTAATAATAGATGTAATTAAATCCTAGGTGTGTTCCTCGTTAAGATCTTTCACATACTGACAAAGTCCAAAATGATCAGGTCTGGATCAGTTCGTCAATCACCAAGTTATTAGTTAGATTACTAAAAGTCACATCACTACAAAAACAAAGTCCAGATTAACAGGAGTCAGACTCAATCACAAGTGCTGCACTGTTGCTTTGATCCAATTAGATGTCAGTTAAAAACGTCAAATCAGTTTCACGACGAGTAATTAAAAACGTCGACTGAAACCAATTCTAGTCAAACCCACATTTGGAGTCTATGGAGTGTTCCAAGATAATCAATCCCAGATCTCAGCGTAACGACTGGGACCCTCCACACATCTGTTGTTGTCTTTGAATCTCTGATTCTCTTGGTTTTACTAACACATCAGCTGAGGCGATGAGGCATCACGTCTGAAGTTAATGACTCAGTTATTGTCGTTGGCTTTTTCTGTACGAGGCAGTTTGTGTTTCGCTCGTAATGTTTCACATCTGTGGTTCTGCATGTTTTAGCCTATTTACATCAAATTAGATATATTTACATTACTGTCAGACATTTCCCCAAATCATAATACAATTTGAAAATTATTTAGAAAACAGTCTTTACAGTCTGTTGAGCATAAACACTGATTGGAACCTTCTCTCAAAGCTGAATCAAATATTAATATTTCATGGACTAAAACAGTATCCAAATACAGTTGAAGCTGTTTCCATTTGTTCATATGAAGCAGGTCTGTGTAACTAGTGATGTGCTGCAGAAACACATTGTGGATTGTTGTTTAAGATCTTTGACAAAAAAAACTAAAACTGCCTTCAATGGCAAAACCAACATTTAAAAAAAAAGATCACGTACGCCTCAGCATCCAAGGTGTCTGTCAGAGCCTTGTTGTTAAAAAGAAGGAACCAAAGAAAAAGAAGAAAAAGAAAAAGTTGCTGCTTTATAAAGGTTTCAGTTTATAGCAGCTGAATCTGAAATCTCAGATGAGATGAGGCAATGTGTTTTTATTTGTTCAAAGTGTCTGAAAATCCATGAACGGACCAACAGGCACAATTTTGTCTGCTGCATCACAGCACAGAAGTAAAGAGGGAAAAAGTGTTTTTTTCATTGGTCAGTTCAGAGTCTCGAGGCTCTGGGTCAAAAAACTACTTTAGGATCCTCATTATGTCACCTAATAATCTGTTTACTGTGTAATATATTACTAAAGTCAATTGTGTTAAAGGTAGAGTTCATGATTCTGGAGGTAGACTGTTAATAAATGAACTGAAAACCAACACAACCCTCCCTTTGGAGGGATCATGACATATGATGGACCAGAAAGCAAGCTTCTACTTCCTGGATGCACCTGATTGGACGAACACTTCCACTGAGTTGACTTTCATTGGGCGGCTCACTGATTTCAAAATGGATGATCTTGTTTGGTGACTTTCTGTTAGATTACAGAGTTGGCTAAACTGTGTTTTTGAAAACATTTTTGGATCAGAATTCTGGACGATACCTGATTGTTGATGGATAACTCTATGTCTCCATCACAGGAAAAACAAGACCTGTCAAAACCAAAGAAAATCTCAATATTGAAAAAATATCAAATTAGTTTCTGCAGCCACTGGCTAATCAATATCAATATCACTCTTCCCAAAAACATTCACCCCCACAGAGTTATCACAGAACCAGGGTTACTACAGAGCCAGGGTTATTACAGAACTGGGGTTACCACAGAGCTGGTTAATATGGAGCCTGGGTTGGAACAGTGCTAGGGTTATTACAGAACCGGGGTTACCACAGAGCCAGGGATGTCACAGAACCAGGATTTCTGCAAAGCCAAGGTTAGCACCGACCAGAGTTACCATGGAGCCAGGGTTGTTACAGAACCAGGGTTACCACAGAGTCAGGGTTATCATAGAGTCAAGGTGAGTAGAGACAACAGAACAACAACAGAATTCACTTGGAATTTTCAGCTGTTGCTGCTCATCTCACTGCTTCATCCACACAAACAGGATGTCATTGTAAAGGAAAATGAAGAAGTTTTCTAATGATATACGATACAATGCTCAGTAGTCGACTAATGAACTAATACATTTGAACTAACTATGGAGTATGTGAGTATTTTCATATTGTAATGAAACATCTGTTAAAAATAGTCAGTATTCACAGTTAAACAGTGGGAAAACATGCAAAAGCAGCATAGTCCTATTAAATTAGATTCAGCAGTGTGTGTTGGATTCAGGACGTTTATTCCAAACACAGAAGATTAATTTGGGCACAACGAATGAACTGAAGTTTTTCTCCATAGCGGCTCCACTTTGTGACTTCAGATAAACAGCAGGTGTATTTGAATGTCTGGAAAACTTGCTGAGTGCAACTTTTACTGAGCCAGTTCAGTTAAAACTTAACAGACTCTTTTAGGATTGTCTGTCTAGTCTCGATTCTAATTCGCCTGTTTAAATGACAAACCATGCAGCACTGCAAGCTTTAGCATTGAATCATTTCAAAGGGAATAATTCTGTGCTGCTGCTTTAAGATGGACTGGATCCCCCTAAAGCTCAGAGTCTCTGGGGTGGAGCCAATTATCTTGTTTTTCTTGTCCTTGATCATCTGAGCTGAGCTGGTGCAACATCACACCACTCAGGTGCTGATGAGATTATCAAATACGTCTGGATTTAGAAGCTGAAGAGTGAAAATACAAGTCAAAAATATCACATAAGTAAAGGTCCAGAAGTAATATTAACAAAAAACTATTCATTTAATTTAAAAATTATGCAGACTGTGATGTTATTTTAGTATTTCATACTAAACTTTTGATGTTAGAGCATTTTTATGTTTTAGTTTATTAATTTGGGAGCCTTATTCGGATTATTTCACAAAAAGTGCAAATTTTAAAAGAAAGTGCATTTGGAGCCACTTTGACATATGTACTGTTATAGATTAACAGTAAAATTAGTCAAAAAATGTTTAATCTTTCACACAAAATGCAAATTTAAACAATTTAATACAACATAGATAATAGAATATTACATTATAATTGTTTTATGTAAAATTCTAAAATCCTTATTCAAAAACAAATTTAATCTTATCAAGTAAAAAAGTAAAAACTGCACCAAAAACTTGTTTTTGGTGCAATGAGTCCAATATATTATAATTAATTATAATTATCTCATTCTGTTGGCAGATAATTTAGATTATTTCCATTTTTCTCAATTTTGTTGACCAAATGACAGAAATCAGGATTTTTTTTTTTTTTGGAGCCAATCCTTATTAATCCTTATAAGTTTTTGTTAATTTGATTAGATTTGATTAGATCATATTCATTTACATACAGTTTTTTGTGTTTTATTATTCAACTTTTGTTCACTCTTGGTGTTCCTGCTCATAAATGGCAGATCATTAGAAATGAATGGAGGAGACCAGAATTATTGTAGGAAATTGTACTTGGGTACATCTACAGATGGACACACACACATACACACACACACACACACACACACACACACACACACACACACACACACACACACACACACCATACACTACATTTTAAATGGTTTCAAAACACATTTAAAAAAGTATTCTGTGATAAACAGTAGACTGTTTCATCCGATTATTTCTTATAGTCAAGTATCACCAATCAAAAGTGAACATTATGCAGACTGTTATATTATAATAGAATATTTTACTATACTTTTAATGACTAAATACAGCATTTTTATGTTTTAGTTTATTAATTTGGAGCCAAACATTTCATCTGATTATAAAAGTATAAAAGTATCATTAATCAGAAGTGTGTTTTTAGAACTTGAATTCAAGATGTAGAAGTTCAGCAGAAGAAGTGATGTTAATTAAAACAAATCTAAAACACCAAGAGGTGATAATATATGTTTTACTACAGTTTTTATGATGGGTTTTAATGGAACGGTCAAATCTGACCGTGAAACCAACACATGAGGCTTATTTAACAGAGTCTCCTCTAAGATGTCGTCATCCCTTAAAAGTTTCCTCTAACCTCCTCCAGGCTGTGAGCGGGTGGCATGTCGCGTCCTACGAAGAAAATAGATCCACAGAAAATAAACAACTCTGAAAGGTTTCATCTTTGAAGAGTTATTTTTCAGGAGGATGAGAACTGAGCTTGGTCTGCGGTCCCCGATGAGGTGTTATGACAGTAAGTTTAATAAAGCATGAAGAAGTCATTAATAAGTAACGCTCCGCTGTGTTGACAAATAATGCGGAGGGAGCATCAGCTGGAGGCTTTTCTGGAGTAAATCACATCAACGCAGGCAGCACAACATCAGGAGTTATTCTCCACTGATGCATCACTGACGGAGAGGAAATTCACATGCAGAAAAGATCCATTTCTCTTCCTGTTGTGACAGTTCTGTTTAATCCCTGCACAGACACATACCAAGGTTTTAGGGACTATTTCTTGAGAGACAACATGGTATCCATCCGCCCTGCGCCTCACCTTTTTCTCACCTTACTCCTCATCAAACAACATTTCTAACAAAGAAATTTACCTCCCATCAAAGATGACAAAGAGAATCATTAGGCAGGTGCGAGACTTTCTTCCCTGCTGCTGTCAGGAAGAAGGTACCTGACCCACAGAGATGTCAAGTAAAGTATAAATACTCACTGCTAATTACTTATTAATACTAATAACTGCTGATACTACTAATTCTTTTACAGACCACTTTTTACTTCTACTTCTTATATTTTTCATGCAATATTATGCAAATTAACCTAAGGTTCATAGTCATAGTAAAGGTTTGTCTGTGTAATTTGAACGTGTAACTGAATAATCACAATCATGGCTGAATGCAATTCATGGGGTATTAAGGCTGTTAACTTCGTGATGGTAGATATTATGTCTAATATCCTTGATTAGACCTATTTTTTTAAACAACACTGTCAATACATTATTAAAAGGACAATACAATGCATTAAATGGGGGTATATCTTTTTTTTAAAGGGACAGTACAACACATGAACTGCAATATTTCCTGCCAAAAAGTAATGAAACATGAAACACATGTTAACCTTCTATTGCATAGTGTTGTCATGGCAACAATTACTTTATCTTCATTTTTCTAAAAAGCTGTGATAGAAAATGTTTTTACAGTTAGGTGTGAAAAGGGGACTTTTATTTTGAAGGACATAGAATTTAACATTTTTTTACCATGTCTTAATAATATATTATATGGTTCTTAATTACACATATATATATTATAATATAGAATATTTTAAAATATGAACTGCTTCTTAACACAAAGACAGTCTTATAGTGTGATCTGTGATATTCCAGAGAGGAAGCAGATAAAATCCAGGGAAACAGCTGATATGAGTTAGTAGAACATTCCCTTACAGATCAGGGCAGACCAGAGATCTATGGTTTGTTATTGGACAGTCCTGCACATTGTGATGCACAGCCCAGTACCCAGCTATGGGCCATGAAAATTATACCAAGTCAAGTCGGCTTCATAAAGCAAGGGGGAAAAAAAGGGAATAAAACAAATGGATTTGTGCTGTTTTACAGAAGCTGATCCCAGACCTTGACCGGTAGATATTAGATTTTCCTGCTTTATGTCGCATCTTAACAGATTTATTCACAACTTCCTTTGTTTAACTTTCTGGCTCAGGTCACAGGATGCATTACTCACACACACACACACCTGTTCACCTATCACTGCTGTGCTAGTTAATTATTAATTATCTTTAAACCAACAGAAACACAGCTGTAGCCTGCTGTAGGTTTACAGGTGACGGCCATTATCCAGGATAACGAGCTACGCTGTTTGGATTAAAGACGTTTTTCTGTCAGTGGAGATAACGGGAGAGTTGTTACATTCATTTTCTTAAATGGTAGAAGCCATTATTGTGAAAGGAAGCCGATGTTTCCTCTGATTAGATCCTATCGCTGTGGGATCCAGAGGAAGAGGCTGATTCTGCTGATTCAGCTGATTCTGGACTTACTCAGGGTTCCATGAACTTCTCTGTTCTATCAGGAATCTCCACTGATGTGGAATAAATCTTTAAAAGTTGTTTTTGAACTTTGACATGAGATTCTAATTATTTGAGATATTCTAGATATTAGAGATATATTCTAATTATTTGAGAGTCTGTTTAAGGGATAAAGTCAAAACTGTCATGCGGTGTAACCATAAAAACTTAGTACCAGATAGTTTAATTATCTTATATTATATTATATATATTTTATATATATATATATAACCCTTTGTGTTGTATGTTGTTGTTTCTCTTCAGATGTTGTGCTATTTTTGTTTATTGTTGGCTGCAAAAGTGATTTTTCCCCACAGGAACAATCAAGAATGCTTCGGTCCTTAGATTACAACTGTTTGATTTCTTCTTACTACAATTCACCACATCTTTTATACCTTTTCATTTATCACATCACCTCAAAGTCTGGATGACATGGATCATTTTACAGTTTGCTTTTCCTGCTGAATAAGTATCTGTCCGTGTGGCTGCTGATGTTTCTCACTTGTCTGTTGTTGGTATTTTTCCAAATCAACCGTCTTAATGACTAACTTCACAGCTCAGAACAACAGCCAAGCTACAACAAATTGGACCTGATTTGTAATAAATTGCAATCATCCTTTGAGAATCATGATTGCAGCAACAAAAAGTCTTTGGTATTTACCTCGAACCAGAGATCACTGTTGTTTTATTCATTCCAAACACACTGAAAGTGATGCACTTCCTCTCTGCCACAAGTTTTTCTCTCTCTCTCTTTTTTTTTGTCAAAAGCTACCACATATGTTCAAGCTTCATTAACCGCTGTGTTTAATCTGCAATGGGGAGCAGCGAAAGGGACATTGTGTATAAGAAAATATCACAGGCCATTACTTCTGCAGTACATTGTGAAGGTATGGGGTTCACAGAATGTAGCAGAATATATTATTCAACAGTGAAGCGTCTCAGCTGCTTATGAACCTTATAAATCTCACTGACAGCCTGGTCACTCGAGAAGCCGTGTGGAAGCAGTTGGCATTTTTCCTTTTTCATACACACATTCTCTGAGAGGAAGGAACTGGAGAGTCAAAAAGTAAAACCTGTTGGTTGTTTATGGTCAGAAGTGACTAGAAGGATTTTATTAGTTTAAAAAAACTAGGTCCAAGTCCTGTCTGAACCCGAGTTCATTTCTTACATTAATCCTGGTGTCCTCCATTCATTTCTACTGGGGAAGACCAAAAGTTGAATAAAACACACAGAATTGTATGTAAATGAATAAATGTATGTTGTGTGCTGAAATCCTCTTTGTGGACAAAGTCATGGATCTTATATGAATCTGATCAGATTAAACATATATTTCAGTCAGAACAACATGAGGGTTGAAGCTTTTTTGTCTTTTCTCATGACATGATAGTAGACGGGCGGCATGGTGGCGCAGGGGTTAGCGCTGTTGCCTCACAGCAAGAAGGTCACAGGTTCAAGACCTCCTAGTTCCTGGGTCTGGGACCTTTCTGTGTGGAGTTTGCATGTTCTCCCCGTGTCTGTGTGGGTTTTCACCAGGTACTCCAGCTTCCTCCCACAGTCCAAAAACATGCTGAGGTTAATTGGAGACTCTAAATTGCCTGTAGGTGTGAGTGTGTGAGTGAATGGTGTGTGTGCCCCATGATTGGCTGGCGACCATCTGGGGTGTATCCCTGCCTCTCGCCGTAACGTGCTGGGATTGGCTCCAGCAGACCATGTGACCCTAATGAGGAATAAGCGGGTATAGAAAATGACTGACTGACTGATAGTAGACAAAAGGTTTTAAGAAAAAGAAAATGAAGTTTCCAAGTGTTTCCCGTCGTATGACATCATCAACTTCCTGCTGATTTTGATGCTTTTCAACCCTGACATGTATATATTTATTTAATCATTCAAGTCTCTAGAATAATCCCCAAAAAAGAATTTGTACATGGGATAAGTTTTTCATTTATGGTCATATTTGTGTAATCGACAACTATAACAGATAATAAAATGCTATTTTCTCAAAAGACAAAAGTATAAAATGGAAATAAATATGATTGTTAGTGACTAAACTGATATAATCATGTGCATGAAATCTTTGAAAAAAATCTGAGCTTAAATGTAGAGAAATCTCAAACGCTGATATCTAAAAATCACTCAGGGCAGCATCATTGAGGCTTTAATGTGAATCTGCTGCTGGAAGCAGCTTCTTTCTCAGACTCAACGCCCACTCTGGAAAACTTTTTCTGTGACTGATAATGCCTGCGAACCAAATTTAATTTGAGAAATTAGGGCAAACGCGGAGCTTCTTCAGGAGGGAAACAGATATTCATCTCAGCTGCAGCCGGGCCTGAGATGGGACTTTCATTTGGTCTTTTTTACATAAAGATCTTGGGTTTTAAGCGAATCTGGTCACAGAGAACAGGGATGTGCTGGGTCAGTGGTAGATAAGCAGCGACGGTTGGATATGCTCATCTAGGCTTGAGACGGCATTTCATAATGGTTGGTCCTGCTTCACCCATCAGCCAATCAGCCAATCCCTGCTCTCCCCCTGTTTCCATGCATTCGTCTCAATAATTTTGAATATTAAAGAAATGTTACATACACAACACAAGCACTGATAACTGTAAAACAATGCTTTGCCTAATTGTGTAATTATTAAAAAATGATGACCCCCCCCCCCTTTATTCTTCAAAGTGGTTTGGTCCATATGTTATTTTCCAATTGACCTAATGGCTAGTTTTGCTAGTAGCTAGTAGCTAGCTACATGGAAGAATCCTATCAAACTAACATGTCAGTCATTTATCACCACTTGTTCAACATTTGGCCTCTTTTTCACCAGTATGCTTGTTAAGATCAGAGCTAATGAGCTGTTAACAGCTTAACGATGTAAGTTACCATAGCGACAGCTACTAGGGGGAGAGAGGAGGGAACAGTAAGAGAGAAGAGAGAGGAGGATGTGGATTTTCATGTTTTTTCCCTCATTCATTCATCCTCTCATTTACCTTATGTATAAATATACTGTAAATAAATATGGAACATTGCTATAACTACTATTATTATTTTAATACCATTGTTTAAAACTTTTGAATATGATGAGCGCTTAAACCTGTGAGAGAGAGAGAAGAAGATAGAGGCAGGTTATTACGACAGTATAGTATTTGTATTTACTTAGTATAAAATATTATATAATGTTATATTATACGCTGGTGTCTCCTCAGCTTGATGCTGAAGTGATGGAGACAGACACCAGTGACCTGTGGGATGCATTAGTTAACCCTGAGGTCAGCTGCTTCCACCGAGCTTTTATTTCAAAGAGCCGACTGTCTGTAGAATCACTGCTCCCACATTCACCGTTTTATGAATTTTGTGTAAATCTATTTAGCATATTAGAAAAAGAAGGTATAACATTAACATTGAAAAAACTCTAATAAATAGTTTAGTTATCCAGACAATGAGTTTACATTTTATTCATTTGGTAAAAATTTCCTAAAATTCTGAATAAAAGACAATGATGCTGACAAAGCAATTGTCCATGAGCAAACAGGATATCATGGTCATGTGATCTCATGAATCGCATGTCCTTCAAAATAAAAGCCCCCTTTTAACACCTAATTGTAAAAACATATATTTTATATCACAGCTTTTTAGAAAAATCAAAACATTTCCATTTCTACAATTCGTTTAATGAGCACCTGAATGCACCACAGCCTTTTAAAGTCACTTGATTGGCTCAACCATTAGAGCTACAAGAATTAGCCGATTTATCATTTATTAGTTGCCACTTTCACATTAATCACCAACTATTTTGAGTAATTTTTAAGATGTAATTGTCCAAATTCAAAGTCTTCTATAATACTTCATGTGGTCTTTATGGACTTTATGTTGTCTATCTTCATGTGGAAGAAGAAGTGAAAGTCCAAGAAATAATTGATTAAATGTTTCAATAATCAAAATCAAACTTTTAAGCCTTTTTTGTGGTTAAGTTCAGTAACAACAGCAGCAACAATCCAACTTGAGAAGAAATTTGAGAACAAAATCTAATTGACACAAGTGATGACTAATTAGTCATTAGCCGAAGCCCAAACTGCTAGAAACTGCTTGTTGTTGTGTGAAAATGCAGCTTTGCTAATAACCAATCTCATCCCAAGGTTAACGTTAGCTCCTCGTTTAGTTCATTGTCTTTAAACTTTTGTTTTTATTTTTACATTAACTTATAACTTTTATAATTTGCTCTGGCAACCTCAAATACAGCAGTAGAGGCGTCTTCATGGGTCTGAACCAAATACCCAAGATCTGACCTGCACCAATACGTATATTAACTCATTTTAATACTGACAAACAATTTGGAAGCAGTGGTTGTCATTTCCTGCCACGTCAATGTGCAATTCCTGATTCCTGATTTTTTCTAGGTTGAATGCAAAAAGAAGTGCTATATTTAAAACTTTGGTTCATGCCTGTCAGAATTCATCTCTGTAAACTTTGTTATTTTTTGGGCAAAATCTATATAAATAGATATAGATATATAATTTACTTTTTCCCTAAAGAACTACTGCATCCATCCAGCTCATTTATTTCTAAAATAGAAGTAAAAACATCTTTTGTGATTTATTTAACAAAAAAGAAGAATTTCCACCAAATCCTCACATTTAATCAAAGAAGATTAGTGGGTGTGGCTTTGTGTTTAGCATAAAAAAGCAAAGCTAATGGAACATTTGAAAAGGTTTTACAGCCATTTTTATGCAAAAATATTTAATGTTGAATTTTTTAAACATTTTATTTGGCATCTAACAAGAGGTAATCATTTTGTGGAGCCTTTAAGAGCAATGCAATGCAACCCACACAGGGAACATGATGCCTTCTTTAGTTTCCATCATACCTGAATACATGAATATATTGTGCAGCCATGAAGGAGAAGCTGGACCTCAACATCTCATTTCACCCAATAATATCTGAGCTGTGGCTGACAAGCTCTGTGGAACTTTCCATTAACTTGTGTTTCCTGTATGTATGATTTGTGTGAATGGATTCTACACACACACACACACACACACACACACACACACACACACACACACACACACACACACACACACACACACACACACACACACTGGAGACATGTCCTTTGGCACATTGTTTAAATTCTGCTCTGTCTACTTCTCTTTCTAAACTATTTAAAGTTCCTGTTCTTCCTGAACACCTCATCACCATGGCTCCAACAAGGCTTTGCATCATGTTCCATCGGGAACAAAATCACATGTGAATTTGTGCAACAGCCACAGACAAATAACCAACAAAGCAGCAGATGGTTGCTGTCCTGTCCGACCTTGTCTTGCTGTTGAAGTGGTGAATTTTTACACAGGCGGATGTGGACTAGTTGAGTAAATCAGCTGCAGTTTACTCACTCAGGACAATCTTTGCCCAATACTTTAAGTTATTCATAATCAACTTACTATTCACTTTATTAAAATGACTTCTGACATACTCATTCACAACTTACCTACCTATTTATTAACCTCCATGTTGTGTTGGTTGTTAATCAATGTGATGTTCCTGGTTAAATTTGACCGTTCCATTAAAACTCATCATAAAATCTATAATAATACATATTTATTCACCTCTTGTTATAGTAGATTTCTTATCAACATTTCTTCTTGTGAACATAACAAGTTCTGAACTTATATTTGTTATTTATGGCCTGAATGTCTCATTGATCTGAACGTATACATCTTTAATTCAACTTCTAAAAAGAATACTTGTATACTTGGGTCAAAAGTTACCAAGGACATTTGTTTTAAACCATATAAAATGTGGTGTGTGTGTGTGTGTGTCCATCTGACAAATATAGATGTACCTGAGTTCAATTTCTTACATTAATTCTGGTCTCCTCCATTCATCCCTAATGACTGGTCAAAAACACAAAGAATGAACAAAAGTTGAATAAATCACACAAAATTGTACGTAAATTAATTAGAGCTTCATGTTAACAATCTGTGTTTAGCAGAGTCTGGTGCTGCTACCTGAGCTAGCTCTGCTAACTTAACACGAAGACTTATCTGACTAAAATCCTTCATCCACTTAAAGAAAGTTAAACAATGATGATTGGAGGGTAAAATGTGGCTTTAAATTGGATAAAATGTCAATTCATGACAGTTTGAGTGTGTCCTTCATGTGAACACATACACAAAGGAACATTGATAGGCAGCCATATTGTTTCTCTGAGTAGCATAAATTAGCTTAATGAATTCATAAAAAATTCCAAATTGTTGAAAACATTTGGGATAATGACAGTAAACAAACAAATACCTAACAGCTTCCGCCATGTTTAGACATTTTAATACATATTTTAATCAGAAACATTACATGTTGTCACTTTAAATCAGTGAAGTGAGTCTCAGATATGAATATATTTAGATAGTTTGAAATTTTGGCTTGACCTGAATGTAAGATTTATTCAATTATCAATATTTTTTTGGCCACAATACCCATTAAGCAACACCTCTGCAGCTTGATAATGTTCATGTTTCACCTGCTCTGTTCAATCTGTACAAAACTACAGCCAGAAATATGGATGTGCATTATTTTCATAACCGTAGTTGTGTTGCATGAATCTCGCATGAGTCAATTCAGCATTAAAAGCCATAAATGATCCACATGTTGCATGATGATATGTTACCAGTGTTTATGCCACCAGTGAAACAAATGGGAAAGAAGAAGGTTCTCAAACAGTGCACGAACTGTAATTAGACACAGCTGTGCAGCTATTTATAGCAGCCCTATCATTAGCAAGAAGCACATCAGACGCTGTGATGTAGCATCTCCTTTTAAACCAAAATTACATTATAATATAAATAACAGATATAATATAATATAAATAACAGATTTTAGAGAAAAATAAAAAGAACATCATCAGCAAGACAACCCTTCGTATGGAAATTAGAGAACTTTACCACTTGTAAAATGGCTTTTTAACAATCTATTGCATGAATTATTATTTGGTAAGAAATGTTTAGAATGTTTTTATTACTTAAAATGGTCTAAATAATGGATAAATGAAGAAAAAGTTGAAAACATAGTCCCAGGATGGTTTCATGCTATGTAAATCAATTTTACATATTTGCATATTGTTGCTATATTGGAATCTATTTTAAAATATTAGAAAAAAATATAACAAAATAAGTTTTTATTTGGTGAAAATTTAACAAAATTGTGAATAAAAGACAACATTTGGTTGTGAGATAATGATGCTCACATGTCAAATGTCCATGAGCAAACAGGATATCCTGGTCATGTGACCTCAAATTAGATGTCCTTCAAAATAAAAGCCCCCTTTTCATACCTAGCTCTAAACAGTTTTAGCTTTTTAGGAAAATGAAGATAAAGTAATTGTTGCAATATGTCAACACTATACAATAGAGGGTTAAAAATAAATTACAAAATGTCTTTTATTCCATTTATATTCAGTTTAACACCTTGTTTTTCTACCTCCACCTCAGAGCTATCTCCAGAAACACATGTGCACGCTGGACATATTGAACATCCTGCACATTCTTCATTAATGAAGTTAATAAGTAGCTGCAGATAATTTATCAGAAAGACTCAAATTCTTCACTTTTATTTAACTCTGTGTTTGAATCGTGTCATATATAACAGCAGTGTGTTCAAAAACCTGAGAAATGCTAAAATCCTGCATCACTGCATTTTATATCCTAAATCAAAATGTAAAGAAAAATGTGTTTAATTACTTTACAGAAATGCCATTGAAATCACACCAGTGAACCAGCAGCATGTTGGTTCCAGACCAACAAAATGAAAGTTCTGCAGTGAACAACCCAATCCACAAACCTTAATCCCATTAAAACTTCAGAGTTTCTGAATTTCTGAGGCAAAACCAATAAATTCAGAGGAATAATGAGGCTGAAACACCTGTTCACAGGAACCAGAAGTCAGTCGACTCCCTTAAGTGATTGACAGGAATGATAAAAAAGATTTTTCAGTTTATACAGTAAATATTTGAGTTTGTAAAGAAAAACTCAGACACTGTTATTTCCTTAAACGACATAATATTCTTCATTTTCTATACAATAATTAAAAAAATGACAGATTTTTCTTCACAGTTTGATTTTTAATTTTAATTAGAATATAAAATGCAGTGTTCCCAAGGCACTAAAATAAAAATTAAACTGACGGCTGCTTCACCTTCACAGTCTCTGCTGAAGGAGCAGATCTTAGGGAGGATCAGAAAAATGACTTCCCTTCACCACTGACTCTTACTCTATCTGCTCCAGCAGCTCCAGGCCCTGCAGCCTCACATGTTTAAAGCAGAGAGGGCTAACAGCTAAAAATGACCACGTCATGTTTTATATAAGGTGTGTGTGTAGCAGAGGAATGTGTAATATAGTATGTACTAAACAGTAAGAATGAACTATGTGGAAAACAGAAACTGAACATATTACTCATCATCCTCATTCAACTTCACTTCTCATTTTCTATCATTCAACTCACAGCATCAAGAGTCAAGAGGAGGTGTTGCAACAGTGAATTACAACATCTGGTAATAGAACTACAAGACAAGACAAGATAAGATAAGATAAGATAAGATAGGATAATCCTTTATTTGCCCCACAGTGGGGTAATTGGGAAATCTATTAGCAACAGCAGTAGGGACAGTGATATGTAAGAAAATAAAAGATTGCACACAGATTATATATAAAAATAAATATAATACAATATAATATGGGATAGATGCACCATATATACAAGATAGATACGCTACATTGAGTATAGATTATTGCACATGTACAATGTTAGCTAATGAATATGGAGATACATAAAAAGCTAACATGGATTAATGAAGTGTAAATGTGTAAAAGTGGCTTCTTTTTCATTAAAAACCTTTTGAGCTTTACAAAGGTCAAATTTTACAATGTTAGCTAACAATGTTAGCCTACCGGTGATTTGCCTTCACAACAGCTTCCAACAGCTAGTAATAGTCATAGAACTGCAAGGGGATCAGTGGGTGGAAACTTCAGAGCATCAGTGTGTTATAGACCTGGATAGGATACCGCTTCTCAGTAGCAGCTGATTTTAGCTAACAATGTTAGCTAATGTTTATGGAGATGCAAAAAAGTTAATATGGATTAATGAAATACAGTGTAAATGTGTAAAGTGGCTTCTTTTTCATTGAAAACTTTCTGAGCTTTACAAAGGTCAAATTTATTGACCTTTAAAACGTTTTTTTAATTCTCTGGTAGCTTTCTAATGAGCTATATACAGTAGTCTCATCTGTATATTTTTTGCGTTTAAGTAAATATTTAAAAACACTGGTTCTAATAACAGCCCCAGGCCTGTATTAGAGACCAGTCTTTATGTAGCTGCCAACAGTAAGACTGGGCAATATTAGAGACTCAGCCGCTAATATTAGAGAATTTATTTTATTTAAATAAAATATACATTTTCTATACAGCCGCAGTCTACAAAATAAAGGTATTTTTGCATTTACTTTAACACAAGTTTGTCCAACAGTTGGGACCATGCAGCTGTGTAAAAGTCCTCCCACAAAAACACAAACTGAAAACTATATATATATATATATATATATATATATATATATATATATATATATATATATATATATATATATATATATATATATATATATATATATATATATCACATCTCCCCCCAAGGTCAACAGAGCAGAGGTACTGAGTCAGAGACATGGCAGCAGATGTGAGCAGATAAACACATCTAGGTTACATCCCATAGGATGTTGTGTACCTGAGTTGAAGCTGTAACAAAGAATCCTGATGTGTTATAGTGTGTGATTCTGAGGGAAGATTCACACCAGTGTGTATTAGTGAATAGTGACAGGTTGTATAAAGCTCCATCTCCTTCCTCTCCTGAAGGTTAGTGGAGGTACGATGGGAAACTGACAGCTTGAAGACATGATTGTTGTTGGTTTTTTTGTTTGATTCTTTCACTTGGAATGTTTCTACGTTTCAAAAACCAGAGTAGAGCTGGTTGTTTTTTAGTTTTCAGTATAAAAATGCTGACAGAACAGAGGAAAATACTAAACGGTGATATGAAAATACACAGCTTTTATGAGTGCTGTTCATTAGAGCTGCAATGATTAGTCAATTATTCAATTAAGTTGCCAACTATTGCATTAATGGCCAACTGTTTTTGATACTCAATTAATGGATTTCAGTCATTTTACAGGAGAAAATTCCCAAATTCTCTGGTTCCAGCTTCTCTTCTCTGATTATTTCCTGGTTTCTTTAGTCTCTATAATAATAAACTGATGATCTTTGGGTTGTTGGTCTGGATCAAAATAGGTGTTAGTTGCAGCTCTACTCTCTATATTTATTAGTTTTTACAATGACAAATATTTGTGAATTAAATAAGTTTTATTATTTACATTATTCTTTTTTATTATGAATACTTTAGTCTATATGTATTAGTTCTTTACAAAGATACAAAACTGTGAATGGAACAGATGGTATTCTTTATTTTATTCTTTTTTGTTAATATTTAAGTCTATATTAATTAGTTCTTTATATAGATGAATAACTGTGAATGGAACACAGTTTATTCTATTAAACAAGCTTTTATTAAAATCTTTAATTTCCCTTATTATCTCAGTTGCTGCTGATTAACACAAGGTTCTAGTGCTAATCTCATGTGTTTTTGTTTATTGTCCTATTTTTAAGGTGGAGTTTTGCCAATGATAATGTATTTGCACCTTTATTTCACCACCATTCCTCCCCCACTCAGCTACAAATGCATAAAGCGATCGTGTTTCCCTGAGTCCAGCCCTCCTGTTGTCGTGGATTCTAATTTCTGTCAGAGCATAGGTCTGGCTCCTGATTACAGAGACAACTCAGCTAATTGACACGACGAGGAGAAAGCGTCTCAATCTCTGCCGTACTGGAACACATTAAATATTAATAGGATTCGCCTGGTTTGACTGCAGAATATTTGCAGTTTTCCATTCTCTGTGGCCTTTGACACGTCCTTTATTAAATCCCTTTGAGCGGTTAAAGTGTTGGAGGATAAGAAGCTGCAGAGACCAGCTCCTGCTTAGAAATCTAACTATGAAGTGAAGTCAGTATTTTGAACAGAGCATCATTTGCATATATATAGTTGGCTATGTAACGTTGAAGGTGTCAAACTGTACTAAAACATGGTTAACCCTGTCCTGCATGTAATACTAGACATGGTGAAACATGTTTTGAATGTTGTTATTACTGAAAATGGCCTAAATAATAGATATATTTAAGAAATATAAGGTTATAGGATAGTTTAATGCTATGTAAGTCAATGGGATCCCATTAGGTTGTAGACACTAGGAATTTATGATATTTGCATATTGTTGCCAAATGCAAACAAATCTATTTTAGTATATTAGGAAAAAATACTTATATTAACATTGAATTAAATCTAAAAAAAAAAATAGTTTACTTATCCAGATAGTGAGTTTATTTTTTTTTTTTTTATTTGGTGTAAATTTTCCAAAATTCTGACTAAAAGAACCTTTGTCTGTGAGATAATGATGCTCACGTGTCAAATGTTCATGAGCAAACAGGATATCCTGGTCATGTGACCTTATGAATTGTATGTCCTTCAAAATAAAAGCACACTTTTCATGCATTAACTGTAAAAACATAGATTTTATATCACAGGTCTTTGTGAAAGGAAATGATGTGGCAACACGATGCAATAGAATGTTACCAAAGAACATCACAGTATGTATCTGTTACCTTTGACAGATGTGTTTGTCCTTTATTTCCACCATTCTAACTTTGTAAATGCAGACAGGAAGTGGTTTTGTCTCCACTGAAACACTATGGAATAAAGTCATAATTATAAAAATAATGTTTCTCTCAAACGAGAATTGTCTCTATTAACAGCCAGAAGTCACTAATTCTACTAAAACTGTCTGATTGGTTCTTATTTTGTGAATAATTCAGCTTTAGTGTTGAAGGGAACTGCTATCTGAGACACATGAGCAGCAGAAACTCTTTTATTATCCCCTGTGGCAGCCGAGCTGAAGGGATCCCGTGACCTTTGACACCGAGCCATTAAACGTAAAAGAAAAATATCACTTATCATCCATTCTGGGGCCTTTTCTCTCCCGGACTTTTGACAGGGAGAGAACAGATAATAACACAGCCAGACGCCTCTTTTTATTACACAGTTCTGTCACATCCTGCTTTGTGGTATTACATTATTAATGAGTATTGAGAAGCCCTCTGTCTGACCAGAGACCTCAGCATTACATCTCCTCAACACAGCCAAACTGGAAACAGCACGAATTAAACAGGCCTGCGCTGGAAGTTAATTCCTCTAAAATGATTATCCTGACACTATTTTATCTGGGGATCAGCTCCGGAGAAAACATCCATCCCCCGGGGCGACAGAAACCAATAAAACATTCAAAGTTTTTTAAACTGTGCTCAACATTTCTCTGGGCTGTGCCACGTGATTTTTTTAATTGAGTCCTGGCTCCTCGACTGCATCCGCTTGGACCTTAATTACAGGGGTAAGAGAGCGAGTTAATAGGAGGCGACCACAGGTCATCACATTTAATAGTATGACTCATCATTAACACCAGGCTACAGGGATCGATCGGCCGTAAGTGAAAAGATGCTGGAAAACAGCGGCTAAGTGCTCCATCAGATAAAGTAGAGCCATAACTCACAGGTGGGACACGAGGAGGCTGAGGAGGGTTTTTTGGCTTTTTTTTTTTCTGATTACTGCTCATCAGCATCAGTCACCAACACTCAACTTGATTTATTTACATTATAATATTAGTGTATTTAAAATGTAAGGTATTACACAACTATTACATCACTGTTAACACTTCTGTTGTCTTCAGGTTTAGGAAGGAAGGAAGGAAGGAAGGAAGAAAGGAAGGGAACATGTGAGGAAGGAAGGGGGGAAGGAAGGAAGGCATGAAAGAAGGGAACATGTGCGGAAGGAAGGGAGAAAGGAAGGAAGCATGTTAGCAAGCAAGGAAGGAAAGAAGGAAGGATGGAAAGAAGGGAACATGTGAGGAAGCAAAGGAAGGAAGGAAGGAAGGAAGGAAGGAAGGAAGGAAGGGAACATGTGAGGAAGGAAGGGAGGAAGGAAGGAAGCATGTTAGCAAGCAAGGAAGGAAGGAAGGAAGGAAGGAAGGAAGGAAGAGATGTGAGCAAGGAAGGATCCTTCCTTGCTCACATCTCACATCATCTTGCTCACTAGGAAACGTAGAAGGAAGGAAGTAAGGGAGGAAAGAAGGGAACACGTGAGCAAGGAAGGAAAGAAAGAAGGGAACATGTGAGCAAGGAAGGAAGGAAACGTGAGGAAGAAAGGGAAGAAAGAAGAGAAGACAGTTGTGAGCAAGGAAGGAAGGAAAGAAGGGAACATGTCACAACAAGGATGTTACTGACTAGTTTTCATTCAGCTGCTGATTCCACTGTTAAAGTGTTTCTCATGTCTTCAACAACAAGTCTCCAAACCTCTGGATGCTGAAGAATCTCAGAGCAGCAGAAGGAGATGTTCTTCACATCCTGATGTTTCACTAACATAAAGTGATGAGTGTCTGCAACGTTCCTGCAGCTTCACTCATCTCCATCTTCCGACAATTTTAGTGAATAGGTATGGAACCGAAAACACGACCACTTCAATTGTAATGCATGTTACTGACATTTGTACAGAGTAAAATATTATATTATTACTATAATATTATACTATTACTACTAACACTGGATTTGAACCAGTGACCCTCAGATTGGTGAACTTCTCTAGTTCTGTAAAAGTTCAGTTAGCACATCGAGCATCTGAGAAGGAGGAGTTTTTACAGTGTCTTTGTTTAAATGTTGCCTGAAAGTCGTCTCCACACACAGGAATAGAATTCACGTGGGGAAATAGAGACTTTCTGTTTCTGTAAGCTTTTCTAAATGTTTAAACACTTGAATCACCTTGAAACATAGCCCACCTGTTGAAGAACGTAAAACCGCACCAAGGTCCCTAAAACCACTGAATACCGACAAGAAAATATTGAGTCTCACATCAGTGTCTTCATTTTATAACTCACGTAAAAACTCACCACTAAAGAACAGAAAAAACAAGCAACATTTTAGGAAATCAGAGCATGACTGGTCATAAATTGAGTTACAGGAGAACAGTCCACTGTTAACTGAGACATTTTCATTTGACAGAATCCCTAAAGCAGCCTGTAAAAAAGTGTGTGAGCAGGTAATTCACGGCAGCGTGTGTGTGTGTGTGCAGTGTAAATCTGGGCTCACTTCCAGTGAATTACTGCCTCTGCCTCCTGGACATTTTTGCAACATCTTCGGATTGTCAACGCATCCCGTTAATATTCAAAACAGCCGTGTGTTTCTGAGGAGGATTCCTGGCTTATTGTTTCTGTCCCGGAGCGCTGACGCCTTTTTAGAATCTTTAAGATGCACGGTAACGTCCGCACGCCACTGCAGGGGATGCAACGCGCTGCCAAATCTGTTGGTTGCCACGGTAACGCTGACAGCACCTCCCTGTAAAGGCTCTAATTAATAGCAGCAGATAGCTGAGCATCACGCCCCGATCACTGGTGCTAGACAGCCAGACACAACCTGTGTTTGGAGTGTGTGTGGCCAATGTAAGGGTGCCCAGCTGGGACAAATATGCACCCAAGTTTATTGGTTTAAAATGCTTTTTTTCCTACTTATTTATTGCAATCCTTGTACTAGCAACAACAACGATAATGCTATTAGCAATATTACTTATAATAATACCAATAATAATACGTCCTGTATTTTTACTTCTCTACTACTTTATTTAAAGTTGTGATATCCCTAAAAAGACATAGGGTGATATCATGTAAATGGGGACACTTTTTGGTAAAATCGCTTGGGACATTTTCCATGTATATTTATGATTATTAATGACTGTTTCTGATCATTTTGTGTTAGAATCGTTAAGCTCTATAGATCTTGAAACATCTGCTGTGCCACTATTTTTTGCAATAGCTGTTTCAGGTAAAATGGGCCATCTCATCAGGTAAAATGGGCCAGTCAAATTCAAAATAAAGTCATCATTAGTTTTAAATGTTGAAACCCAATTGCTTAGAACCAAATAACTTGCATTAAAATGCATTAAAAAACTCATATTGCTGTGTTGTACACACACACTAAAACACCTTTCTATACAAGCTAAGCTAACGCTACACAAAAGCTAGCAGCCAGTCATATGTAACAAGCTAAGTTACACAAACACAGTAAACGTAGTGACTACTTTGAATTGAACTTATTTCATATGACAATCAACATAATGTCCACGTTTTAGTTGAACCACATGTCCTACACGTATTGTGTGACATGTGTTTGTGGCCCATTTTAGCTTAGGGGGATAAGGTAAATTGTTCCCCCAAGATAAACATCATTTTTCCAAAAAATATGTTAATATATGAAACTAACAGCATTATTTCTGATGGATGTTATCAAGACCGATATCATGCATAGTTTTTATGTGTATATTCATTTTTCAATATATATACAATCCTTATAATAGTTTGGTTAGATTAGTCATACCAGGTCACTTACCATGAACATTTCTGGTTCAGTCTAGATGTGAAGTATTGTCTCACCCACCACATAAACCATAAACTAATCAAATCACCATAAAAACCATAAACTAATCAAATCACCATAGAAACCATAAATTAATCAAATCACCTGGAGGGCCTGGGGACTGGGGCCCCAAACCTGAAATGGCCCATTTTACCTGATATATACCATAGGGCCTTTTATTATCTTGTTCTTTAACTTTAACTATTGGATCAGCATAGAAATAGAAACATTCCAGGATGAGAGAAAATGAATTACGTGTCATTTTGCCATCCCCAACGGGGGAAAAATGAAGAAAAAAAAAACTTTTCACAAGCTTTGATGACCCTGCCGCTCATTCAGCGAGAGATGCCATTATTCTGCTCAAACGACTCTAGTAAATCAGCTCACAGCTAGAAATATAATTATGAATGATTTCTGCATTTAGTGCGGCAGCGTTATGTCAATAAAGCTCAAGTGCTAAGTCTTTTTTATGGCTGTGTTTCAGCGGGGTTAATGCAGTGAGAGGAAGTATCGACACAGAGTCAAAGTTAGAGGGAGTGTTGTCTGCTCAGACACATCAGCTGTTCTGTCAACACTCTGCTCCGGATGAAAAAGCTCAGAGACCAGCAGCGTTTCTGGATTATTTCTGTCTGTGGTTTTCTCGCTCTGGTTGCAGCAGGACTCACAGCTGACATGACAGACGCTGGTTAGTCAGGCGTATGCAATGGTCAACCCTCTATTACATAGTGTTGCCATATGGAAACAATTACTTTATCCTCATTTTTCTAAAAAGCTGTGATATAAAATCTATGTTTTTACATTTAGCTGTGAAAAAGGGGCTTTTGTTTTGAAGGACATACAATTTATGAGGTCACATGATCAGGATATCCTGTTTACCAGATCCTTTTGCTCATGGACACGGAAAAACTTTGACCTCAAATAAAAAATACAAAATGTCACTATCTGGGGTAAGAAAAGTGATACATATATATTACATTAATTACATTTTAGCTTATTTTTTATAGGCTTAAATTATTTATTGCCATATGGCAACAATATGCAATATAATATGCAATATGGAAAATTATAAGTGTATACAACTTGACTTAATTTGACTACCATTGACTACCATTCAAATATTCCATTCAAAAGTTTGGGATCACATAGAAACTTCCTTAATTTTGAAAGAAAATCATTGTTTTTTCAATGAAGATAACTTTAAACTACTACTACTACTTACTAATACATTGATAACTGAATGACTGAATTGATTGGTAAATGACTATTGTAGCTGCTAATGTCTGGTTGTTGCTGCATCAATATCTACATAGGTGTATAGAGGCCCATTTCCAGCAACTATCACTCCAGTGTTCTAAAGGATCAATGTGTTTGATCATTGATCAGAAGGTTAATGGATGATTAGAAAACCCTTGATGCTAACATGTTAGCACAGCTGAAAACAGTTTAGCTGTTTAGAGAAGATAGAAAACTGACCTAAATTATTATTTCAAATACAAATCTTTAATTCTAACCTTGTCAATGTCTTGATTACATGTTCTCTTCATTTTACAACTCATGGTGGTAAATAATAATGTGACTTTTCATGTAAAACACAACATTGTCTTGGTGACCCCAAACTGACCCCAAATGTCTATTATTCAGGCCATTTCAAGTAATAAAAAAGTTCTAAACCATGTCTGAGTAATATTCTCATGCGATAGAGGGTAAAATAGTTTATTACATATCGATTACCATACTGCTCCTGGCCAAAGTGGAGCCCTAAGAAGATTTTTATTTTAAATTTTCATTTTCAATATCAATATCTGTCTTGAAATCCCAGTATTAGTTGAGCTGTAGTTAACACCGCTCTTAATTTGTAAAATGCTTACATTTGAAGCATCAGTGACCTCCTACTCCAGAGGAATCCAACCCTCAGAGGTGCTATCCTCCACCCATTGAACACCTCAGGCCTGTAGACAATTTTCCACGGCTGGATGGGAGATGTGAGATCCTGTTTCATTTCCAGACACCTAGTCCACCTGGACCGCGGCTTTGTTGACTCAATGTTTCAGACTTATTGCTCTTCGTGGGGCTGTGATTGCAGCCAGAGGTGATACGGAGGAGAGAGAGAGGGGGAAGGAGGGGAAAACATAACGGTTGTCATTATTTATGTGTTCGGAAGTCAATTACACAGCAAACACAGCAGCGGTAATAAATATGGATCCATGCAAAACACCAGCACGACTTCAATCAAAGGCTCTAAAACGCAGCCGCTGTGGAGCAAGAGCTATTGCATGTTCTGCACCGAAGAGAAAACATAAAACACGCTGTACGCTGTGATTAAAAAAAAAAACTGCTAGAAACTTCAACTCATCTTCATGAATCATGTACATGTTGTCATTAATGTCATCAAGAATTTATGGTAATTTAACTACAAAGCACATCCTCTATAAATAAAAACACATGGACTCTTCAACTTCAATGGATTTAACTGACTAAACTAAAACAAGCTTCAAATGGCACCACAGACCATGTTTGGTTGAGTGTCCCTGTTTCAAATGAAATCTTCTATTCAGTTCCAATAAATCTATTTGCTTTTCTATTCATCAGTTCGGAGACAATGTGTGAGTTTATTTCACAAGTGGCTAGTTTACACTCAACATGAACTAATATAAAAATAAGATAAATCGTCAACGGTCTCCTTTAAGTCCCAGGATAATTTTCTTTTCCACCTTTTGTAGTTCTCCATATGGACTCATTGCTCATGTGAAACCATAGCAACAGCCTGCTCAAACACCATTGGTCAATACTACAAACAGATTGTGGTAGATTGTGACAAATACTTGTCCCTCACCTACAGATTCTGCATATTCACATGCCAATATCTGTCAATAGAGATTAGGTATTGGGTAATACAAGTAGACAGATATACAATGGAACAGGAGACTACACTAAGACGTACAGTAAGTTGTACCAAATGAGCTTCGACGCTTTTTTGTTTCCATGTTATTCCAATGGCAAAATCAGTATTTGCATGTGAGTGAGTCATGGTGCAGGTGCCTCCTTTTTATCCTGCATTACTTTGCATGAACATGAAAATACAGAACCATCGTGGCTTGAATCTGATCAAAATCATCCCCCACCCACTGCCAGCTTTGATGTAGCTTGTTATTCTGATGTTTTGTTGGTCTTCGTCGCTGTTGTTGCATGATTCAGGTGGTTTATTTGACGATATCTGGCACCATGACAAAGGACGAAATAGGTAGCATCATCGCTAGTGCTCTGTTTTCTGATGTTTATGATTACACTTTATTTAATTTCAGATTGTCTTCACCTCAGGGACGATTCTGTGAGTCAGTGTCTTGGCCTCCTGCCTCTGTGGCTTCATTACTGTTGGAACTGGCCAAACGTACCAATACACTTCTGTCAGATTCAAGCCGCCCTGGTCTCTATTTTTTCAATGTTCATAAAAGCTAATGCAGGAAAAATGTGTTAACCTTCTAAAACATGTCTATTTTGCTTGCTTTGTCAATGTCAATTAACCTTCCCCTTGTGTTAGTGTCACCATCAACCCTGTTCTAGAATTTAAATGAATAAAATACCACCTCAATTTGTTTGTTGCATTAAGTTTGACTTTGTCAGGTACCTCTGGTTCACTAAATTATAAAATGCTCTGGTTGAAATTATGACCTTTGTGTAGTTAGGGTTAATTTTGACCCAGTTATAATAAAGACTATAAAGCAATAATTGCAATAATATATAATAAAATCAGCCACCACAATGACAGCAGCTCTGCTCCCAGTCATTTGAGCTGGAGAGGATTTTTATGTTTTCTTGTTGTCCACTTTACCTGCACAAAAAATACGATTCTCTATGATTCTCCTGAGGTTCATTTATCGAGGGGGTATACTGACAAAAAAGGCCTAGAGACCCACACCAAAATATATTAAAATCAATATATTCATGGTGAAGGAAACCTAACAAGTTAACCAAGCTATGAGAAACTAATTGGTTGATAAATAACGGCAGAGACAAGGGTCAAAACCAACCTGTTAATATAAGAGACAGTAACAGCATACTAACACCAGAGGAAGGTTAAATATTTGAAGACGTGACCTTGGACTCAATTAAAAAAACTCTATTAATCAGACTATAATATAATCATAATATTCAGAATTTATCACATGTTTATTAGTCACAGCCTTCCTTTAGACAAACCTTGAACATAAACAAGCCTTTAGAGAAACGCGTGAAGACAAGAACAAAGGAAAGCATCTAATGAAATGAGTCTCCAGGTTACACTGTGCTCTGCTGTGGGAGGACATGGAAATTGCATCAAGCAAATCTGGGGAATGGAACCCATATGGCTAATGGATGTGGGTTATGATATTGTTTTGGAAGGCTCCACAACACGCCGTCCTTCAAACGCTACAGTGCCACAGTCCTCCACAAATCATCACCACGGGATAATAGAACACACTTGATCAGACCCGGGAGGAAAGGATGCCAGGGAAAAAAAGAAGAAGACCGGCCTGTGAATAATGATCGCGGTCACCTTAGTCATATATCACCATCTGCAAGAAGATGACTTGGATAAGGGTGTCACCTCGGAGGGCTGACAAATTTCTGCACCATCCTCAGATTTCAATCCCAGAGTCGCCCTCCTCCTCCTCCTCCTCTCTCTCTGCCTCCATAATTGCTTGCTAAGCCAGAAATTAATCCATGTTGCAGCTACCCAAACACGTCTTTGTGTATTGGACATTAGCAGGTTGACTATCATGACACAGCAGGCCGCACTTCTCTGTACAAATGTCTGAAGTTATCAAGAAACCTGGTGACCAAGGTCAGGTCAGGAGGAGGCTCTTTACCTGGATATTGGATGCATTTAATTAGTGCAAATGTGAGTAAAATGAAATAAAGTGGCAAAGGATTATTGTTGGGAGGAACATGTTAAAAAAGTAATAAGTTACTGTAATGCATTGATTTTGCTGTAACTCTGTAATCGTATTTGGTACAAATGTCAGTAACGTGCCTTCAATACCTTTTTAACCTGGATTGAAATGGTCGTCAGAAATGTTTGACTTTTGTTTCATCAGACAGAAGATGGAGATGAGTGAAGCTGTAGAAACATCAGATATCACATTCTCCACATGGACACACACTCATTACTTTATGTTAGTGAAACATCAGGATGTGAAGAACATCGTAGTTAAATTCCACCTAAAGAAGTGTCCACTTCCTGAAACAGCAGCAGGAATTGAACATTTCCAGAGGAGCCATAGTAACATGAAGTTAACATGAGAGTGGAGATAAAAGCACTAAACAGACTAAATGAACCTTCTGCTGCTCTGAGATTCTTCAGCATCCAGAGGTTTGGAGACTTGTTGTTGAAGACATGAGAAACACTTTAACAGTGGAATCAGCAGCTGAATGAAAACTAGCAGCAATAACGACAAAGGTCTACAGATAGATTTAGTTGATGAATCCATATTTACTGGGATTTTACTGACAGCAACTTAATTAACTTTAGATTAACTAAACATCATTTGAACGCCAAGCAATAATATAAGAATATAGAGAAAACATAAATCTGTAAATTTCTGCATTTTTCTGATAACAAAATGTGCCAAAATCAGGTCCACCTGGACATAAAACATCTAAATCATCTCTAAAATTGGTCTGGTTCACCTTGTAATTCTGATATTGTGTACAATTACTTATACTTTACTGCTCTATAGATGAATTGATTTTCAGGTGGTTTTCAACCTAAATAGATGTTTTTTTGGGGCGGAGCTAATTTTTTCCCTTCTCTGCTTTATTCTAGCTGGATGTTCTTCCACACTGTGCATTTTAAATAGATTCTCTCATTGATACAACTATCTCACAGGTGTGAATCAGAGTTGTAGACCATTTTATTTTCTCAGTTTTACAGGAGTTGGAGCTCCATTCTTTCTCCCTGGAAGGTCACCACAACATTCTCAGGCCTTCCTTCAACAATCTGCTGCCACACAAGCCTTCAAGACAAATAGGACAATATGTGTCCCATCATGACCTCCTGGAGCATAAATTAGACCTGCAGGATCTCCTCATGTGAGATCCATACTCAGACTGTGAGGGCAGGAATTGCTGTTAGGTTGAGGGGAAATGAGACAAACTGGGGCTAAATATGGATTCAACTCTCACCTCAAGGACAGAACCAGGTGTTAGTCAGGTCCCGGCTGCAGCTGGAGGTCAGTACCTCACTGAATTTAGTGATCTGACTTAAATAACTGTGTTTTCCACCAGAATGTTTTAAACCATCATGTCTCTAGACGTTTCATTAAGAGTATTTTACATTTATTTTTGTGTGCATAGGGGAATATCTGGAGAATTTCATTGCTTTGTGGCTTTTTTTGGGTCGTTATCATTGTGAGGAGGTTTAGTTCTCAGTGCTGCTGAGTCTGTTTATCTGTGAACAGGATTATGTGAAAACCACCGAGACGATTGTCACAAAACCTGGTTTTACGCCGAATTGGCAAAGGACAAACCCATTAAATTTCATGGTGGATCCGATTTTTTTGCACAACAATAGTTTTTAAGTGTTTTAGTGGCTCCTGCTGGTCAAAGGGATGTTAATAGTTGATAGAATTTTGCTGGTGATTCAGCTAAAAACCTTTCTAATAGAAAAATAACGACATATTATTTGTGGTGCACATTTGCATGATCATTACACATTAGATGTAGATACTTTAATAAATACTTTATGTTGTACAGTAATTAGAGGAAAATTCTTTCTTCGAATCATTTCAGTTGTTTCTTTAGAATCTGAATCAGCTTCATTGGACATGTTTCGCATGTTAAACAGTGAAATTGACTCTGGTAACTCTGTACATCAGAGACAAAAACTAAGTGTTAAAGTGAGAGTAAAAGAAGCAAATAGATAGACAACATGCAAATCTTAGTTCACATATATGCAAGTAACTAGAACAAAGAACTGCTTTATTTAAACACGAAGAAAAGTCACAAGAAACAAGAACAGCACTAAATTATCAATGAAGGAAGCTTTTTATTTTCATGGTCAGTGGAGTCAATAATGTTTAGACGACTAAAACAACTCTGTTATAATTAAAGGAAAGATGTTAAAAGATCAATGGATCCTTTGATTGATTGAGTTGTAGCAGAAATCAGCTGTAATTCACTTTTCAAACCAACTATGTAAAACGACTGGTTGTTTTTATGTTAAACGTTGATCACAAATCAGGGGAAAACCAGGGGTGTGGTCTCAGAGCAGCAAACAGCCAGATAACCATATAACACATGAACTAATTGAGACTAATGAAAAGAACAAGAAAAAAATGTTGAATGGAGAATAAGAAGCCATAGTACAAGCAAGAAATCCCACTTCTATCTGTTTTTAATGATGGAGACCATCCTGTCTGCTGATTTAATGATTTAACCAGCACAATAAAGGTTTTTAACCATTATTTCCTACATCTTTATTTGCTTTTTTTGGTTTTGGCACCATGTGAAAGTACTTCCACCTGAATCAAATAAAAAGCTGATCACACTGCTCAGTTCTCCACGGTAGATCTTAACTTTAATGATGCATGGAAGCACTTCATTTGCAAAATCATCGACTTCGCTATGAGCCGGTGCAGCAACGGGACGGTCAGGTCACTAAGTGATGGAACAAGGACAGTTTCTGAGTTTCAGGACACAACAACTGAAGAAAACTGTTAATCCTTCATCTAAGCTTGTGTTTCTCGTTGATTATCTTTATTCAGAGCGATCTCTGAGCTGCTGGGTGGACGCTGAACCCAGCGATGCATGTTCCAATGTGAAATACAGTGAATGCAGCCACAAGAATGGGGCTTACATAAGCAGCAGCATGATACAGCCGGCGTTAAATCAAAGCTCCATGACAGCAAACGAGCTCGGTATCGCTCATCTCTCTGCACTCTTTTCGCTCTCTTCTCTCTCCAGCCTGGAGACAAAGCTCCAGGCGCTCAGGCTGATAACAACAGCATCTATTAGAGAGTTAACGTGGAGTAATGATGACATGCAGCCGCACTAGAAAACAGCACCTGTCGCCTGAGATGATAATAAATCAGCAGAGATGGTGCACTGATCGAAGGGAAAACGCAGCGACAGTAGGAGGAGGAGGACGGGGAGTCCTGTACAACGTGGAGGTAACTTCATGATCCGTGCAGGGAGGGGTGGTATTGGTCTTTGTGGAGCTGCTGTGTTCAGTCTCTGCTCAAATACATTATTTAAAAACAATAAGAGCTGTGGCTGGAGCAGCACAGCAATCCTGCAGCGATGCTTTAAGTTAGTTGCACCGTGGCTGCATGGAAACTTCAATATTCATGAGAAAGGATGAGAATTTAAAGGGTTTAATTAAGGGAATGTGCAGAAATGTGAGGGTTTACAACCAAAAAGTGACAAAAAGGGTCAAAATAAACTCACAGCAGCACTTTATCTGCTTGTCCTGAGCAGAGATTAATTCTTTATTTAGACTCTTAAGACATAAAGAAGACAAAAAGCGGATGGTCTTTACCTGTTCTGCATCATCTCCGGGACGCGGCGGCTACGCTTCCAGCCAGACGCACGGGAGGAGCAGGCGGGATACAGCGGAGGTCAGAACCCGCATCATCTCCTCCTCCTCCTCCAGGACCGGCTGAGGTTGCGGGCTGCGTGGATCAGGTGGAAGTGATCAGAAAACCCTCCTCAACTAAACACAAGACTCAGACGCGCGCTCGGACAGCCAGGTGCGCAAAAAATACAAAAAACAAGAGAAAATAACAGAAGGAAAAGAAACGCAAAGCGAACGCGTCCCGTCTGTCTCGTGCAGATCGTCTCCTTGTCCTGTGTGGTCTTATCTGTCCTCTGGTACCGGTACCTCTGTTACTGGTACCACTGCTACTGGTACCACTGCTACTGGTACCACTGCTACTGGTACCACTGCTACTGGTACCACTACCACTTCCCTCCTCCAGCAGCGGATCAGTGATGAGGCGGCGGCTGCTGCTGAGTGGAGGTGCTGCACGGAGAGCTGGGGCGTGTTCCTGGGCGAGGGGAGTATGTGTGTGTGTGTGTGTGTGTGTGTGTGTGTGTGTGTGTGTGTGTGTGTGTGTTTGTGTGTGTGTGTATGAGAGGAGGTGTGTGTGTGCGCCCCCCCCCCACGCGCGCATACACACACGCGCGCTGATGCGCACAGATAAAGATGCTCAGTTGCAGAAGTTTCTGAAAGTACTTGATGAGAACATAGAGAAAAGTATTTAAGAAAAATGAAAGGGTGGATTCGTTTTCAATTAAATATCAGAATTATGACTTTTTTTCTCAGAACTAAAAAAAATAAGGGGTACATGTTTTTTTTTTTTCCAAGTCTGAATTATTTACACAACTCCCAGATCAAATTTATTTGTTCCAGAAAAAAGGCATAATTCTGACTTTAATCTGAGTATTTCACAGTTTTATTTGTTTATTTTTTATTTGTTCCAGATAAAAAAGTCAGAATGTCAGAATTCTGATATTTTTCTCAGAAATAGCTTTTTTTTCTAATCCTAATTTTGAGTCAGAAAAGTCAGAATTCTGACTTTGTTCTTAGAATTCTGAGAATAAAGAAAAAATACCCTTTGTTTTTTCCTAATTCTGATTTTAATCTCAAAATTTGACATTAAAGTCTGACTTTTTCCTTGGAATTCTGAGATTAAAGTCAGAATTACCTTTCATCAACTGCAACAGTTTCAGCATGAATTTCTGTTCAGTTTTACTCAACCTTCAGGTTTTTTGCCAGAAAACTACACGTGTCCACACTGGCAGCAGCCAGCAGATCTGCTGTTAGTTACCGTGTCCCCAGAGGTAGCTGCTATAGAGCTTCGCTCATTGGTCTTCCACCATAGAAGTGGGTCAGAGTTTGCTGAAATACAACTCAAATACAGCTAAGCAGCAACCTGCTCCTTCACCAGCTGTAAAATATCCTTCTTACCAGCAAACAGTTCAGCCATCACTGAGGTCTGGACAGCAGGAGATTCATCTGGATGTCCTGTGTCTGGAGATGGATGAATGCTGCTGTTTTCCCTTTGGTCTCCTCACTCTGTAAAATAAAAAAAAATGCCGTCCATATGCTGTTTTCCAGTGGGCGGGGTCAGTGGGTATTGGCTAATTTTGACAGTCAGCTAGCAGCTAGATACGTGGTAGATCAAACTAACATGTAGAAGCCAGTAAGTCATTTATCACACCACTTTTTTTTTAAATTAGGCTTATTTTCTTTTGGATCACAATGTTCTACTCAGGGTTGATGTGATGGGAAGTCAGAGTTATGTAGGTCCTGTTAGCTCTGGATGTTCATCCATCAGTTGTGGGAGCTCCTGGACATGCTTTAGACCAGCGATGTCCAACCCTGGTCCTGGAGCCACTGTGGCTGCAGGTTTTTGTTCCAACCAAACAGGAACACACCTGATTCTACTAATCAAGCATTAAGGCCCTTGCTATGGAACTACAAGAACCAAGACTAAGATACTACCAAGACAAGAGAGTATCAAGACCATTACAAGGTTCAAGACTAAGACCCGTTGAACTCAAGAGACCAAAAAAAAACCCCAAAACACACTAGTTACACCATTTCCTAAAGACTGTCTTTAGGAAAGGCTGTGACAAGATCAAGACCACAAAGATGTGGTCTCGAGACCAGTCTTGCTGTCGAGAACTACAAGTCTACTTCATACCAGGGCCAATCACTGTTAGCATGTCTTCAAAACCAGTATTTTCAACAACTGAATATGATCTTAGATCTGCTGCTATAAAAAACTCCAATGGCTGTTGTTATATCTCTGAATTGCCAGAGAGAAGCTGTTTGAATGCTACTAAGGTGTTTTTTTTTCTTGTAGTGGTGATATTTAAACTCTGATGGTGTCGTTTCAAGTGAGTTAGCATGTTTGTCATGTTTCTGGAAACATGTCTAATCTCAGCTGAACAGTGTCAGCACACCACTCTGCTTATCCACCTGTGGTTGCAATATTTAACCAGGAAGCCTCAGTGTTCCCAAGCAGGAGACTTCAGCGATATGAGAGGCTCTTCAAGCTATTATTGCTTGAAGGTTTATGGCTAGCAGTAGCTGTACAGCTAGCACACAGGCCAAAACAGTCCAAATACATGTATCATTACAGTCCTAGTTATTTCTGAATAATTTTATATAAAAAGTCATCTAAATTCAAGTGCAAAATGTTGAATTGATAAAATACGTATGTTCTGCACTCGAAAAATACATCAGGACAAAGGTAGGTTGATTGTGCTTGAAAACAGGTTTTTATCTTTGGTTTTATTCACTAATATTGTACAGTACTTGTTTTTGTTTTAATCTGTGAAAGTTTGATCTTTGAGAGTGTTTAAACAAGAGAAATGTGAGAAAAAGGTATTGCCTGTCAAAATAAAGGTGATTATTTCATTAGTTTGTCTATTGCAGATTATTTTTTAGCACGTATCCCTCAATGAGGGACCATTGTAATTAGATTCAGAACTTCTCAGTCAGGTCCCTTCAAATGCAGCCAATCACATGGTGTTCTCCACAGCTCTGGTGGAACCAGGCGTTGCAGAGATAGCAGCACATTCTGTCCTCTGTGACTTCATCACCATATACAGTATCTGTCTCTACTCGGGGCAGATGTCACTTTTTTTCGTGCCCTTTTTTTCCTTTGTTCTCTTTTCCCTTTGGTGGATTTTTGTTCCATTTAATGTAGTCCATGTGCTCTGTGCTTGTCAAACGACAGGGACGGGGGCTTGGCCGGATTAAGAATTCATGATGCCGTGGGCAAACATCGTTCATTCATCCAATCAAACGTTTATCATAAATATACAAACTGTTATCTGAGGGGCACCAAGCACAGCGCTCGGGGCATAAAAACCATGGTTTGATTAGGTTTTTATTTTTTTTTATTTCTTTATTTTTTAGGGTTGTTTCCTGTCCAGCTTTGGTGTCCATTGTTCTAATTCATTTTAAATCCTCCTTTCGCATCACTGGTGGTCCAAATGTACAAACTAATGTGAGAAACAATGGGTTGAATTCCAAGACTGGAGGGGAACCAAAGGCACCAAAGTTTTTGCTTGGTAACCTCCAGCCTTGGGTAAATGGGCCAACTGCCTTTATGGTTATTCCATGCAATGGTAGTTCTAGTCTAGGGATGGGGATCAGGTCACTGAAGGTGGTTCTAGGTTCTTCTTCCTGGTATAAAGTCCTTTACTCTTCATCTTCCTGGTTTGTCTCTTCAGGAGTAGAGACATGGACCTAAGATAAATAAAATCACATCTGCAGTGAAAGATCTTGGAGGTACATTTTTTATTCAACCTATGAGTTGAATCTTGGCCACTATAGAATCATAGTCCCCTGTTCTTCATATCTATGTGCATTTCTAATCATAAAAATCACATATGGATCAAACACAGAACAAACATTTCTCCAGATCCTCCTGAGATGTGACAACCATCACGTCTCCAGCATCTTCAAACATAGAACACCTAACACTTCAGAATTATTCCAATTCAAGACATTTACTTGTTATTGAGTATACTTTAATGACAGTATTTCTACTTTTACAGAAGTAAGACACTGAAAATTTTGTCGACTGCTACTATTTCCAGAGTTATTCAGGGGTGAGGTTGACACTATTCTTTAGCTTTAAAGTAGTTTCTCACGGGGCAGATTATAATGTAGTAGCCTATAATTGAGCTAATGAAAAAGAACCTTAAAAATCAATTCCAATTCATAATACAAGCCAGAAAAACGTCTGGCCTTAGTTTATCTTTAACAAGCTGAACTGAATTAAAGTGTCAATGATCAGCTTTATTTCTAACAGCCTAGCAGTGTATGAGCTGGTGGTGTTTAATGGTGTGTAATGTGTTGGTGTGTGTGTGTGTGTTCTTGTAATGATGAACCCACAGATTCAGGCCTTTTTCAGAGCAGACATTTTGACAGGTGGAATGGCGCCATGGTTAGTGTTATTACTTACACCTGTGCTGTTTTTGGTTCACACTCAGCACTCTCTGAGCCTCGCAGCAGGCAGCTGTTCTCAGAGACAAAGCTGTAAAAATCCACTGTACTTTACACAACCTGCACAGCAGCAAACACACTTAGCTGTAGTCTAGCTGCTGAACATAGTGGAGCATTTAACAGCTAAAGAGCTGATATTTTCCCTTGTTGGACAGCAGGAACACACCCAACATAGAGATTGTTAGACTTCCATTCATCAGGTGGATGGAAGCAAGTCTAAAAATGACTGGTAGTGTTGCTACATAACTAAATTCCTCATTTCAACATAAAAAGTGATGATTACAGCTCATTTCTGCCACCACCAAGATTACGAGTCAGTAATGGTTGGGGATTGAGACAGAAGCAAATCTCTGAATCTCTAAATATATGTTCCTGACTTTTTTAAGGGGAGGGGCCAGTCAGAATCCAAGTTAATCCCCCCAAAAAGAACAACTTTCAATAAAATGGTGCAGTAATGAGCTCAGCCTGCGATAGATGTCATCACATATTGTGGTTGTCTTGTCCTCGCCTCAGTCTAACTAATCGTGACCAATGCAGGTGTTTCTTGATTTATTCAAAGAGGTTGACCTGGTGTGGAAATGCAGGATTCTACGTTTGCTCCCCATTTTAAAACAGTCGCCCATTGTGAGGAGATCTTTCTACTATAAAAATATAATGAACATCACAAATGCTCATCGGTAAAAACAAAGTGTTATGAAAGAGGTGTTGTGCCATAATGCCAAGGAGAAATCAAGAGAGATAAGGTCATGAATAACCCTCTATTGCTTATCTTAATTTTCCTAAAAAGCTGTGATATAAAATCTACATTTTTAGAGCTATGTGTTAAAAGGGGGCTTTTATTTTGAAGGACATACAATTTATCAGGTCATATGACCAGGATATCCTGTTTTCTCATGGACATTTGACATGTGAGCATCATTGTCTCACAACTCAAAGTTGTCTTTTATTCAGAATTTCGGAAAATTTCCACCAAATAAATTTTCTAATATGTTAAAATAGTTTTTGCCTGATGTCAACACTGCAAATATGTAAAAATTCCTAGTGTATAAAACCTAATGGAGTCCCATTGACTTACATAGCATGACACTATCCTGAGACTATGTTTACTTTTTCTTATAATTCTTAAATATATCTATTATCTAGGCCATTTTAAGTAATGAAAACATTCAGAACATTTTTTTTACCATGTCTAAGGAATATTTCATAATAGAGGGTTAAGGTTATTGAGACTAATGCCTGGAAGCCTTATGTTACATTTTTATGGAGCCACTTGATTGTGTTGTAATTGGTCCATTTATCTTCACATTAAACTTTTAACACAGAACTGTAATAGGTAGTTGAAGTAAATAGGGGTAGTGGAGACAATAATGGTAAATATCTGAAAGCCACACTGAAACATATCAAGCTGCTTCTGATGTGTATATTCTTCAGTGTCAAAGAATAACTGATTATGAGCTTTAGTCTAGTATCATTATACTGCAAATATGTTATGACTAATGACAGGTAGAGATGGGATAAAAAGGAAGGAGTCTCATTGATTGGCTGATTCAGGGCTTCACAGTGGGATCACTGTCACACACGTTTAATAGAATTAATGAACTGACAAAGTCATGAAGCAGGATACAAGCACAGCAGTTTAAGAGTTTCACAGAGAGACTGGTACCACTTCAACCGAATAATGACCCCCACCTTTATTTTACTGAGATCAGCTTTAAATGCTGCATCCTAAACCTTAGTATACACCATCTACTACCCAGTAGCTGCTACTAGTTAGCATCACTGGCTATTAACCAGTAGCTGCTACTCCAGTACCACAGTAGTAGCTTCTGTGTAGGAAGTTAGTCAGTAGACGGCACAATTCTAACATACTACAGCAGCCATCTTGGCCGTACTACAGCAGCCATCTTGGCCGTACTACAGCAGCCATCTTGGCCGTACTTTGAACCCAGATGTTTAAAGGACGAACTACAGCACTGCCGTTCTAGTTATTGCCCTCCCGGTGACTTCTGGGATACCAGAAGACCTAACTGTGGTAAGACATTTCAAATATATAATCCACCTAGAATATAACACTTGTTGATAGCATGAGTTTTTAATTTTTCAAAACCTTTTTGAGAGAGTTGAAGTATTTGATACCAAGTAGAATTTATTCATAGTTAGTGTCTAATGAATCAGAAAGAAAAAAAGTAAAGTCATTCCTAAACAAATTAATAGCCCACATAAACAATTGTTAAAAGTTTTATCAAAGGGTTCCATTATTAAATGGAAATGTAACATCTATTTCTTCTCGGTATGACAGTTCTCCCCCCAAAGTTTAAACACATTCACAGAAACTGTGGCTAAATTATTTAAACCTGCAAATAGTTTTATACACGTTTATTCACCAAATCTCTTGAAAATATCAAACACTGAACTACAAAAAAATATATTTTCGCTTCTCATAACAGATTCATTGCTAGACATTTATATGTATAGTTGAATGTAAACAACAAATCTCAGTAGTATATAATGTTGTATATAATGTTACCATAGCTACATTCTTGAAAGTAAACAATTTATTTATCAGGTTCATAACTGAGCAGACTTCACATAGAGAAAAAAACATTTATTCAAACCAGAACAGTTTGCTGAACATATAAGTGTTTCTAGCTGTAATTGTAAACTCTTCATATGTCAGTAAGGTAGTCTGTAAGGTATTTATGCTAAAACATAATTTTTAAATTGTCTTTGAAGAGTTTTGCAGGAATTGTTTACTTTTGCAAGAGAAGTATAATGTTCAACTGGTCTGTGTATTGGGGTTAGTGTATTGCTTTGCTTCACAGTATCTATAGTTGCCTTGGTAACAGATCATGGGGCAGTATTAAATTCATTAGTCATCATCTTTGAAACTATGAATAAACTCTACACACTAACCCCAATACCTTACACCAGACCAGATAAACATTATACATTTCTTGCAAAAGCAAAGACTTTCAGCAAAACTCTTCAAATTCAATTTAAAAGTGATGTTTTAGCATAAATACAGTGCAGACTATTATCTGAATAAGCACATGAAGAGTTTAAAATTCTAGCTGGAAACACCTTATAGTTCCATAAACAGCAAACTGTTTAAAAGAGTTACACCACGTGACATTGACCTATATGTTTATCAGATAATATTTACGTGACAACACAACAAATCTGTTTAACATCTCAAACAAAGAATTAACTCATGCTGAATAAATGCATTGTGTAGCTTAAACAATATCCTTTGAATAATCATGATTTCAATATTTAATAATCGTGATGAAGATTTTTTCCATAATTGAGCAGCTAGTTTGCGTACTAGTTGAAAGCTGACTAACATTTTCAGATATTCTAGATAGCAGATTTGTACCTACTGCAGGTAGGAAGTTGGCAGGTTTTTTCTGTCTTGTGTAGGATTTCTGTTCTTTTTTTTTTGCTTGGCCTAGACTCACCATTGTTCACTGTGGAGAAGAAGAAGAAGAATTCAGCAGAACAACAGAGAACTTTGAATGCTCCATGTCTGCGTCACGTCGACAGTGTAGCTCCGTCCATAGAAGTATAAACTAGGCTTAAGGGAAAAAGTTCATCTCTGTGTGTTTTCTTCTTTTGTGAATCTGAAGCTTTCTTCTTGTTTCACAGCGTTACCTTGTTGAAACTCAGCTGCACTCTAAAGGCTTTGAAAGTTTTGTTGTCATTTCTGTCGGTTGCAGATAAGAAATCTGCCTTTCACGCTGGCAGTCGGTGGCCTTGATGGTTTTTATTGAGAATCGTCGGTTCACAGGAGAGATGGGACGTGTGTTTGGACATCAAAGTCATGCCACCCCGTGCCTGAGGAAAAATCTCCTCATAAATGAGTTTTCCATTTGAGTCTATCATTAGCACGATATCTGCTTCAGTGGTGGAACTATCAGAGTGTGTGGCATGGCTGCTGGACTCTGGTTAGCAGGGCAGCATCCTGCTGGGTGACTGAGTCTCTTTCAGATGTTCTGACAGTGTGAACAGGTCTTTCTTGTGGCTTTTATTCTATTTCTTCTTTCTTGTCCTTGAGCAATCTTTTTTGACGGGCTGTCTGTTTGCTTTACGGCTCCATTCTCACGTTGTTGTCATTGAAAGAGCTTTTCTGAGTTTTATGATTTATGAGTTTTTTTCCGAGCTGCACCATCTCTTCTAAGTGGGTGAAGTTCTCCTTCAGGTGTGTGATGTAGTAAGGGTCATGGTTGTCCTCTTCAGTTGGGATGCTTGAGGGTGTGTGTCACCAGCATGAGTCTGGAGTTCCATTAAAAGGATCTTTTCTCTCATTAAAGAGAGAGAAGTGTTTGGAAACGTTAATGAAAAAGCTTGAGATATGCCTAAAACTTCAATACGTCACTGTTTCTAATTGTCATTATGCTGTTAGAGTCAGTTCTATTGGGTCCCTGATCTTTATTTGTTGCTTTTAAACGTCCCGTGTAGAACAGGTCACATGGTGGACAAAGCAAAACCATGTTGCTTACATATACTGTTGAATCAAGAAGTAGTGCTCTTCCCTGGACTACTTCTGGATAAATAAAGATTTCATTCTTTCCTATCAAAGAAAATACAAGGTAATACTTACTGCACTCATTAGAGCTTCATTTATCCACTGAAGTTTAATCTGGTTTCATATGATAGCAGGATACCACAACCTCATTGCAAGTTGTTGTTGCTTCTCAGGCCTCAACCATCAAAATAAATGATTTAGTGGCAGCACTTTCTCATAATTTACAAAGAAAGTGCAATTGGCACACTCAAATAGGCCAGAATTATATGGGGATTGTTGGACTCTGTATGGCTCATAGTGAAACCTACGTAACTACAGAGGGAGGTGTCTACAGAGCTGATACTGGAAGAAATGTCTTTAAAAACACTCAGTGTAGCACAAAACACACACACAACAGAATGCTTGCTGTATTGGACAGGTGATGAGTAGTGCCTAGATTTCTCCATACATTCCACTTAGAATTAAGGCCAAAATGTTCTATCTTGGTCTCATCAGAGCAGAGAATCTTATTTCTCACCATCTTGGAGTCCTTCAAGTTCTCACCAAAAATCTTCACCCCCAATTTCTCAGTTTCTAGGAAGGTTCTGGTTGTCCCACACATCTTCCATTTAAGGATAATGGAGCTGACTGTGCTGTTAGAAACATTAAGTGCAGTAGGAATTCTTTTTGTGACCATGGCCACCACTCTGTCTCTGAGCTCTTCAGGCAGTTCCTTATGATTCTCATTTGCTGTGACATCAACTGTGAGCTGCAAGGTCTTATATAGACAGGTGTGTGGTTTTCCTTATCAGGTCCAATCAGTAGAATCCAACACAGCTGGACTCCAATGAAGGTGTAGAACCATCTCAAGGATGATCAGTAGAAATGGACCCAGGTTAAATATCAGAGTGTTACAGCAAAGGGACTGGATACATATGGACATGTGATATTCCAGTTTTACTTTTTTAATAAAAATCTTTGAACAATTTGGTGTTTTTCTGCATATACATTAACCCATTTAAGCCTAAGAACCGCTCAGTCTATGGCTGTCATTTTATATTTAACCCATTTAAGACCAGATTTATTTAAACGATTTTATGCATGTAATTATATCAGTTGACTCACTATCAATCATGTTATGAATCTATTTTTTTCCCATTTTCTACTATTGTCTTTGCAGAAAATAGCATTTTAATGACTATTATAGTTGCTGTTTGCACAAATCTGCCCATAAACAAGAACCTATTTATCCCTTGTGCAAAATTATTTTCATGGGGATTATTCTATAGACTTGAATGATTAAATAGATATATACATGTCAGGGTTGAAAATCATAATAATCTAAATAAAATGACTCTTCCTGGGAGGGTTTGTCTGCTCCATGTTCTCAGCAGGAAGTTGATGACGATATGTGACAGGAAGTAGTTGGAAACTTAAATTATTTTCTTAAACCTTTGTCTAAGTTATCTACTATCATACCATTAGAAAACAATTATTTAATTATTTTAAAGATGAATTATTTTAAGTATGAAATGACAGTTGTAGACTTAAAGGCTTGTAGGCTTCATTGGGTTAATGGGGGAAATGACTTTAGCAAATGGCTGCATTTTAACAAAGAGTGAAACATGTAAGGGGGTCTGAATACTTTCCATACCCACTGCATACATCTCTGTAATCAGTCAAGTAGGATAACCCAAAACCCCCAAAATGAATTTTGTACCTGGAATAAAAAGTTGTTTGTTTACACCATATTTGTGCTGCAGCAGCTATATTTACCAGTTATTAAAATGTTTTTTGTTTTTTTTTATAGTACAAAATTAAAAAGGAAAAAATGATTGTCAGTGACTCAAATTATATAATTACATGAATAAAATGTTGAACAAAAATGGGCTTAATGGTTTGTGTGAGATGTCACACTGATTTTGTCAAATATGACAATTTATCAGAATAATATTGTCAACATCATTAACCCTCTATGGCATGAATCATTACTTAGACATGGTAAAAAATGGATGTTTTTATTACTTAAAATGCCCTAAATAATAGATGTTTTTAGGAAATTTAAGAAAAAACTTGTAAACATAGTCTCATAGTTTCATGCTATGTAAGTCAATGGGACTCCATTAGGTTGTATACAATAGGAATTTATCATATTTGCATATTGTTGCTATATAGCAACAAATCTGTTTTAGGATATTGAAAAAAAAAATAATAAATAATTAAATTCAAGTCAATTTTTTTATTTGGTAAAAATTTTCCAAAATTCTGAATTAAATGATGCTCAGATGTTAAATGTCCATGAGCAAACAGGATATCCTGGTCATGTGACCTTATAAACTGTATGTCCTTCAAAATAAAACCCCCCTTTTCACACCTAGCTGTAAAAACAGATTTTATATCACAGCTTTATGGGAAAAAATGAAGATAAAACCATTGTTGCCATATGTCAACACGATGCAATAGAGGGTTAAAATATGTGACATTTCATGAATGTTTTTAATTCAAGTTGGCTCCTGCAATATGACATCATTATATGCTAATTGGATGGGGAGATGTATCCTCTACATAAACGTTGGGTCATCCTTAATATTTCTTTAATTTACAGAAAGTCTCTATCTCTTATCACTTTTAAGTTAGAGCCTTTTGAAATTAAGACGTCAAAATCAAACCTGGACCTAAAGGGTTAAATCGTAGTATTGAGGTAAAGATGAAGCAGTTTCCTGATGTAAATGGTCAAACAGTCGTGTTTATAAGAGATAAACAGAGATTTGTCCTTCCAGCTGATACACAGCGTCACTCTGGGATGTGAGATGGACTTTATGTCATATCCTCAACATTTCAGCCGCTCTCTGATTGCCTGTTTCCTCCCAAAATAAAATCAGCATCAGCAGCCTGACGCAGCACATTCCAGTGTGTCGGTGAGCGCCTCAATCTTCCTGTTGCAGGAGCTTTTTTTTCTGCTGTTTCCTCCTGCAGCTGTTTGCAAAAAGCTATTTGAGGAACGCCGGCGTCCCGAGCGCCAGTTCTGGAGCTGCCAGATGGTCCTGCAAAAAAAAAAAAAGAACTTTGAATTATTCAGCCATCCCACAGCAGATTGAAGCTGTCATGTGTAAGAAAACTTGGCCGGCCTCTTCCCCCTGCACCGGGGAGCAGGGACGCCAAAACGCTTTATGCAAACTTCCGCATTCAAATCTCACTAATGCACGATTTAGGCCCTGGCTCACGATTTACTGTGGCAATAGATTTTTTGTTTGCTTTGTTTTTTTTTTCTGCAGATCAGACTCAGTGTGTTAGGCTTTCACAGAGAAGGATGAGTCATCAATTATTCACCTTGATCCAGCTTTTATGTGCGAGCGGCGGCGTCTGGAAAACAAGCCGTTAAGCTTTTTTAATAGATACACGGTGCGGCTGTTTGTGTCTTCTAATGCATCACATTAAGTCTGAGTGTGTCTGACACAATTATGGAAATAACTAAAGTTGGACAAGAATGTGCAAAAAAAGCCATAAACCAAAACATTGTCCATAAATTATTATTTTTTTAGAAGACATCACACGGACGTTTAAATGCAGCACAATTACCATAGCAGCCATTAGTGATATTAGAGTGAAGCTTCAGTGAAGGCAGGGGTCGTGATTAGAGCTGTAATTTAGCAGGATAACTCCTGTCACTTTAACAGAGCCATTGACACTATGAATACACGCCATTACCAAACACCCTGGAATATATCACCACTTTATGGATGATATGAATTCCATATTTCACTTTCTACTCATACCCAACTCATTTCTCTTGAACTAGAGTCCGACGCACTTTGTCAAGGTTGAAATGAT
The DNA here is from genome assembly GCA_030544235.1 of Lepturacanthus savala. Taxonomy (NCBI): domain Eukaryota; kingdom Metazoa; phylum Chordata; class Actinopteri; order Scombriformes; family Trichiuridae; genus Lepturacanthus; species Lepturacanthus savala. The sequence goes on along the minus strand of CM060477.1, from coordinate 28,058,195 downwards.
CCGGACTAAATGACATGGATGTGGCTCATCTCTGTTTTATTTCTGTTTTTCTTGAGGTGGAGGTTAATCTGATCTCAGGTAATATGGTTTAGAAATAATTATTTAGGAAAGTAAAAATGATATTATAGAATACATTTTGAATAATAGGTGGAGAAATGATTCTTTATTTGCATTCCCATTAGCTTCCAATCCAGTCTTCCTGGCTCCATCCAATAAAAGACAATTAAAAATGACTGTTTTAAAACTAAGATCAGAAAATAAATGTACTACACTAAACATATAGAATAGAAAAAATGTTGTGTAAAACTCTAAAAACTTACTAGATAATTGAACTATCATCAAAGGGTTTTAAAAAAAATTAAAAGCACATGTTATCAACTAGTTTTATGTTCTATATGTTGGAAATGTATCATTGTTTGATATTTGGCATCACAAAATTGTGATTTTTGTAAAAACAATACAAATTGACTTTTAAATAACAAAAAAACAAGAAAAACACCAAATTTACATTTGAATAGACCTGATAAATGTTTCTTTTAATTGTAACTGTATTTTTTTATTATTATTTGTCACTGATCCATATAATGGAAACAAAAGCAACATTTTGCCGGTCACAATTCACCAGAATATTATACAAGCTTAATATATTTTGACATTTTACGGGTCAAAACCATTTTTTTTTTTAGGAGGGGTTAATCCTTTCAAAACAAGATGAAGAAATCCACTTCACATGGAGGGCGTTGATGCTGTGTGAGTGTGTGTGAGGTGTAATAACCTGGAGAGCGGCACATTAATCCAGTTGTGTGTGTGTGTGTGGGTATGTGTACGTGTGTGTGTTCTGCTTTGATCTCCAGCTGAGTGTCTCTAACAGCGAAGCACTCCTCCTCCGCTAAGAATCACTCGAAATTAGGAAGAAGACTTCTTCTGGGGAAATAGTGGTTAATGGTGCGTCTTCAGTTAAGAGGCTTGTCCAAACGCGTCTCATTTTAAAGTGCTGCTATTTCACATGAGAGCCTCTTTGTATGAAAAAAAGAAAAAAGGAAAGAAAAGGGAAACAAGGTAGTTATGTACTCTATAAAACAACCTGTAGGAAAAAAAGAGAAATGCAGCGATTTGACAGTGTTCCACTGTTAATTAGCTGTAGTTTGTTTTGAACATGAAAAACCAAAGTAAAACATTTACAAAGATAAAGAGAAAATAAAAAAAAGATTTAAAAAAAAGGAAAACAGTCATTAAACATCAAATTAAATCCTTTAATCCTTCATACACTCATATTAATATGCAAATAATGGTAATATCATTTTCATCATTATAATAATATTTGTACCAATAACAATAATAATATTAATGTAATACTTGTTTACATTGATAATATTAATGATATAATAATAGTCACAATTCCACATTAACACTGATGTCAACTAGAATAAAACAGTTAATACATTTCTACAGATCAGTAACATGTTGTTACTCCTCCTCCTGGATTTTACTGTTTTATTGTTTCTACATGTTTGTAAAGTGAATCATGTTTGGATGTTAGTTAAAGGTTTTTGCGGCAAATGTTTGCTAATTATTAACACATCTGATAAATGTGAAGTCTGCATTTGAAGCTAAGTGTGAAGCTGTAAATGATTAAAAAAGAACAAATGTTGACATAATGACTTATCCTGAAGAGGAAAAATCCTGGATTAGTATAATTCAATCATATCCACCTTTGACACAATTTATCATTATTATTTAAACACTGAAATTATAGAGAACAGAGTTTGTGTCTTTTACAGTTTGAGGCAAACATTTTCTATACAAACATAGAAATGGATGGTGTGATTTGTGAGTTTTTATTATTTTATTATATTAAATCTTGTCTATGACAAATACCCCATGTTATAATAAACTAGAACACTATAGCTATAAGTAAGATGCATAGAAAGGATATAAAACTATATATAGAAAGAAATATGCATAAGAAATAAAATACACAAGTATAGATCTATACATACATGTATACATACATGCACATTCATACTCATATACATACACCCACACAATAATAATAATGTGGGAAATATATAATATTCTATATGACTAGAAGAGTTGTATATAGTAGTAGAAGACTCTCACTAAATCTACCAAATCACTTTTAAAGTAATTAAACTAAATTGAAATTGAAAAAACAAAAGTCTAAATCTAATAGAGAAAATCTCCCTGTATCATAACCTTGGTTTTTATGTCCTTATAAGTCATAATCCTCAGAAATGACTAGAAATAAAAGGCTTGAAATACTTCACTTTGTAATAAATCACTATAATAATATATGACTTTCATACAAATACATGGAGCTGATGATGTGTTTGATGTGTATGAAGCTCAGTGTGAAATCAGCTGGATAAAATAAGTGAATAATATAAAACATATGAGGTTATAAATGAGTAGAAAAAGGAACTAAAGACATTTGTTAGCATCTTGTAGTGTCAGTGTTTTTAGGTCCCACAACTGGACTTTTCTCTCTTTTCTCTCATCCAGTTCATTAGCTGCAGCAGCAACAGCAGCAGCAGTAACAGCAGCAGCAGTAGCAGCAGCAGTAACAGCAACAGCAGCAGCAGCAGCAGCAACAGCAGCAGCAGCAACAGCAGCAGCAGCAGCAACAGTAACAGCAGCAGCAACAGCAGCAGCAGCAGTAACAGCAACAGCAGCAGTAACAGCAACAGCAGCAGTAACAGCAGCAGTAACAGCAGCAGCAGTAACAGCAGCAGTAACAGCAGCAGCAGCAGCAGCAGCAGCAGCAGTAACAGCAGCAGCAGCAGTAACAGCAGCAGTAACAGCAGCAGCAGTAATAGCAGCAGTAACAGCAGCAGCAGCAGCAGTAACAGCAGCAGTAACAGCAGCAGCAGCAGTAACAGCAGCAGTAACAGCAGCAACAGCAGTAACAGCAGCAGCAGCAGTAACAGCAGCAGCAGTAACAGCAGCAGCAGTAACAGCAGCAGCAGCAGCAGCAGCAGCAGCAACAGCAGCAGCAGTAACAGCAGCAGCAGCAGTAACAGCAGCAGCAGCAGTAACAGCAGCAGCAGTAACAGCAGCAGCAGTAACAGCAGTAACAGCAGCAGCAGTAACAGCAGCAGCAGTAACAGCAGCAGCAGCAGCAACAGCAGCAGCAGTAACAGCAGCAGCAGCAGTAACAGCAGCAGCAGCAGTAACAGCAGCAGCAGCAGCAACAGCAGCAGCAGTAACAGCAGCAGCAGTAACAGCAGCAGCAGTAACAGCAGCAGTAACAGCAGCAGCAGCAGTAACACAGCAGTAACAGCAACAGCAGCAACAGCAGTAACAGCAGCAGCAGTAACAGCAGCAGTAACAGCAGCAGTAACAGCAGCAGCAACAGCAGCAGCAGCAGTAACAGCAGCAGTAACAGCAACAGCAGCAACAGCAGTAACAGCAGCAGCAGTAACAGCAGCAGTAACAGCAGCAGCAGTAATAGCAGCAGTAACAGCAGCAGCAGCAGCAGTAACAGCAGCAGCACAAGTAACAGCAGCAGCACCAGTAACAGCAGCAGCAGCAGTAACAGCAGCAGCAGCAGTAACAGCACCAGTAACAGCAGCAGCACCAGTAACAGCAGCAGTAACATCAGCAGCAGCAGTAACAGCAGCAGTAACAGCAGCAGTAACAGCAGCAGCACCAGTAACAGCAGCAGCAGCAGCAGTAACAGCACCAGTAACAGCAGCAGCACCAGTAACAGCAGCAGCAGCAGTAACAGCAGCAGCAGCAGTAACAGCAGCAGTAACAGCAGCAGCAGTAACAGCAGCAGTAACAGCAGCAGCAGATGTTTGTGATGAACCCGTGCATTCACATCTGATTACAACCAATAGAGGAACACAGACTGAGTATTATCTGGAGGAGACGTCAATAACATCACTGATGCACTAAAAACCTCACAGAAAAATACAAGGATGCATCAGTGGAGGTCAGAGGAGGATGTGATTCTATGAAACAACAAAAAAAACATTCTTCCTCTAACAAATAAAAGGCTGAACTCTAATTAATAATAAATGAGTCCATCACTTAATTCAGTTCAGATGGGATTAGCTGCTGCAGACGTCTGGGTCTGAGTCCAGCTCTGATTTAGAAATAATTATTTAGGAAACTATAAAAATGATAGTATAGAATACATTTTGAATAATAGGAGGAGAAATTCGAGTCTTGCTGTCGTCTAAAAAGTCGCCTAAAAATCACACTGTTTAAAACTAAGATGAGAAAATAAATTCACTACACTACACATTTATAATAGAAACATAAAACCTGCTACCAGATAGTTTAACTCTCTTAAAAAGGTTTTAACACATGATATCAATAAGTTTTATATTATTGGTGGATTTCTTCACTTTTTCAGTTACACCATTTGACATTTTGTGTTAAAAATTGCACAAAATTGTGATTTTTGTAAAAAAAAAAAGAAAATGATACAAATGGACTTTTAAATAACAAGAAACCAACATGAACATTGTCACGCGGTGAGGTCATGTTGGGTTTTTTGTCTTGTCATTTCCTGTTTTATTTTGAAAGATAACTCTCCTCTCGTTTCAGGTCACTTGTCCTTCCTCATGTGTGACTGGTCTGATTGTCGGCCCCGCCCTGATGTTTCCACCTGTTCCTCATTACCAGGTGTATATCTGGTCTGCGTCTCCCCTTATCTTGTGCTGAAGTGTTTCGTCCTTGTGTTCACCAAAGCCCTTGTCCCTGTTTTCCAAGCCATAGCCTTGTTGTGTGTGCTTCTTTGTTTTTTGGCCTCGTAAGCGTGATTTTCTGTTGTAGTTTTATAGCGTAGACTTTTGATTTTTCCTCGTTAGTATAGTTAATGTTTTTCAGCCGGTTGTTTTCCTCGTAATGAGCGATTTTGATTTGGATAAGTTTTATAGTGTAGATTAAGTTTCGACGAGTTAAGTTAATATTTTTCATCCCTTTTTTTTCCCTCCTTTTGAGTGATTTTGATTTTGATAACTTTCATAATGTAGATTAATAGTCAGGATTTATTCCGTTAATGTTGTTTAGCCTTTTTGTTTTTCCTCGCGAAGAGAGATTTTGAGTTTGATAAGTTTCATAGATCAGATTAGCCCTTTTTTCCTCTTAGGAGTGATTTTCAGTTTTCTAGCCTAGGACTGCCTTTTCATAGCCTCACTCTGTCGAAGGATCCTTTTGCTGGAAATAAAGAGACTCACTCAACACCTCTGGGCCTGAGTCCATATTTATGTCAGGTTCTGATAATCATAACATGTAGATTTAGAGACCTGATGAATACTGAATAAAACTGTATTTTTAATATTTTCCAAACATTTGTTCTGTCAAAATCCACCAGAATAGTAAAGAAGCTCAGTATATTTTGACATTTTAAGGTTCACAAACATCCGCTCTGCTTTACAACAGACCACTGAACACATGAAGATGCCTTCAGCTCCTTTAATGTTCAGACTGATGCTGACACCATGGATGGTTTTACTCTGAGTCACTGCAGCTCTGAATAACACGAGACCATGATGACGACTGGAAACTAGAAAAGTTGCTGCTGCTGAATCAGTGATAATGGTCAGTGTTAAACACCTGTGATTTTAACTCCTCATCAGTTATTAAACACTTTTATTCTCTTTGCTGCAGCAGCAGAAACAGTCAAAATAAAAACTAAAACCAAAATATAAATCATTGAGAACACGTCTTTAGTTTGTGTCTATTACACTTTATTTTTTATTAAGATGCATTTTGTGTCGACTATTTGACTGATTGTCTTTGATGTTTGTTCATCTGTCCTCACTTAATACACTTTTTATGTTTTTTGTTGAATTTTTATTACACAATATTCTTTCTGAACTTTTTGAATCTCGCCGATGACAAATAACTGATATCATAAAAAAGATGACTAAAATAAAAAATAAATTAAAACTCATAAAAAATAAATTAAAACTAATAAAAACAAACAGTAAAATCACAACTAAGTGTGGAAATATGACTGGAAATAAGAAAAGTTGCAGTTGTTGCTATATCAATACTAGATTAAAACTTATAAAACTAATAATAACAAACAGTAAAATAATACAAATTAAACTAAATAAAGCATGAAGCAAAAAATACTGAATCTAAAAACCCACTTTTAAACTAAACTGAAATAATAAAAGAAAAATACATTTTTCTTTCCCAAACTATTTTAACCTAATTGATTTTATCATATCCTTGTTTTCAACATGGTTCTTATATAATTTTATTATATATGTCCTCAATGTAAATACAGTCTGTGACCTTACATGTGATGTTATTGGACAAATATGCTCAACTTTCCTGTTTTGTCTCTTGATTTTATGTTAGATTTATTTAGTTGGACTCTTAATATGTCCCCTCAACACATAAAATCACCATGATAAACCATCTCCAGTGTTGTTTCAGAGAATTTGGTCTCCATTGTTGACCATGTGGTAACCATGTGGTAACCATTGATAGATGATCGGTGGTTGAACTTGTCTTGGTCTGACAGGTCGTTAAGCTTGATTTTTCCTGTTTCGTTAGTTAAGGAGTTAAGTTTTTCGTTACAGTGTTAATTTCATCATATGATGAAATATATTTGTCAATGATGTTTTTTCTCATGACGAAAACAAGACGAAATCAATGTCCTTAACCACTGACTGAGACAAAATGAACACATACTTATTGTTGGCGAAAAAAGACAAAACCTAATTTGTTTTATTAATTAATTTCATTAAAAAAGCATCTTCACTGGGTGCACATCACTTGTATTTCTCCTCCAGTGTTGCTGTGTGTGTGTGTGTGTGTGTGTGTGTGTGTGTGTGTAGCATCCATCAGTGCTGTTGGCACTAAATGTGGCGACGTCTGTTCCTTCATCACTAGAAGCTCCTCTCTGCTACTGTTTTAACCTGCTGGGTTACATTTTATTAAAGGTTTAGTGTGTAGGGAACATTCAGTTCGGTCCAGTAACTCTGGTGGTGTCACTTCAAAACATGTCCCTGTGTCACACTGAACTAAACAAAGGTTCCTACCAATAATTCCGCTAATTCCTCTTCTACAAATTCCTATTACAAATACCTGCCTAGATTAATTTTGATTAACATCACAATGAACCTGCTTTTAAAAACTGAAGAAATACAAAGCCTAAAATTTGACCCACCAAAAAAGAATACAAAATGAATACTCTTGTGTCATTTTTTTTTTTCACTTATTGGTCAATTTCTTATTTTTAGGATCATTTTGTTTGTTAATTTGGCCTTAGTCCATCCCAAAGTTTATTTATCCTCTGTTGTATGCATCAATTTTATTACTAACAACCTGCCGTCAAAGACTCAAGAAAAACTATTGACCAAAATTGGACTGAAATTGAATTTTAATTGAGGAAAACTAGGCTGAAATACTTTGGATTTTCTTTGACAAAAACTAGACTAAACAAGCTCAAGACTAAAACTAAATTGAAAAATAGACACTAAAATTAACACTGTTGTGTCATGTGTTTTTTCATTTGTTGGACCATATTGTTGGTTATTTTGGCCTCATCCATCCTGAAGCATGTTTTTCCTTTGTTGTTCTCATCACAATCTGTAAGTAAATCACTGTTTTTTGCATTGTTAAGTCAAGTTTTGAGTTGTGTTCTCTCAACTAAAGAAAACTAAAGAATTCGGTCATTGTAGATTCAGTTCATCCAGATCCATCATGAAGTTTATCCACCATATACAAGGCTGTTGTTTAAAGCGGCCGGTGAGGACGGGTGATGTTGACACCCGCATACATAGCGAGCTGCATGTGTCAAACTCAAAGGCTGCAGACAGCGAGGAGGGCGAGGTCTGTAAATATTCATGGAGGTGCTGTCAGCCTCTCTGCTGCCTCCTGTCACTCCATTGATCTCTCATACATGACATTCACGTCCAGTGACCGCCCTGCCTCACCTCAATCATGTGGGAAGTGGTGCCCTTTCTACCACTAGCTTGATGTCTGCTCCTCCAGGAGTCGGGAGGATCGCTGATCGGCCCCAACTCCCCCCAACTCTGACATCTCCTTCATCATTATATGCAAAGTGGAGGACCACTTGCAAAAGATCCATCCTTCGCATCTTAGACCTCCAATCAGGGGCGAAAATCCCATTTCATTGATGGGAGGAACAACAAACAGTACATTTTCAGAGAATACTTTCTGGAGGGGACATAACAAAAATATTATACACAATATTATATTATATCATGAATCAATGAGGTAAAAACTATGAAATTCTTTGGTGGAGAACATCCCTACCTCACCCTAGTCGCTGTCGCTATGGTAACTTACATCGTTAAAGCTCGTTAATGATCATTAGGTCTGATCTTAACCAGCAGACTGGTAAAAAGAGGACTAAAAAAAGTGGTGCAATAAATGACTTAGCTAGCTACTAGCTGACTGTCAAACGTAGCTGTTAGCCACTGGCCACGCCCACTGGAAAACAGTGTCTTGACCAAACCACTTTCAGGAATGGGGGGGGGGGGTTCATAATTTTTTAACAATTAAAACCACATTGGTTTAATATTCAGGCACTATTGTTGTGCACTCATTTAACATTTCTTTAATACTTAGTTCTGCCTATGCCTCCAGTATGTAAATTACAGGAGTTACTATCATGCTCAAAGTTTTGACATTTAAATCTTGTGTTGGTTTTCTTAAATCTGCCCAGACCCTTCTACGTCAGGGTGTAATTTCATACATTTCCCAGAATACCTTGCGGTATACTGGAAAGAACATTAAAGTGGTTAATATAGTGCATATGTATGGTTTATGATTCATTGCAAGTTACCTAGAATCTCAATAAAATTAATTGTCTATATTTACTTGCACACAGTGAAGAACTGTCCTGTAAATCACTCTCTTTAAGTTAAAAGTCATGTCAAGTCAAGTATGGATGTTAAACAGGTTTACGGTGATGTGTAGAAGTCTTCTTTATGGGGTGAATTCAAGAAAACAATCTTTATTTGGCTGAATGTCTGTTGAACTCACTCACTAGTTTTAATAAAGTCTTTTAAAACATTCATTGCGTGGTGGAGCCTTTCTTTCCATCCATCAGGACCATCTCTTAAAGCCTGAATTCATCTCAACCTTTTAACAAACCTAGAGAAGGAGAGTGTGTAAAGAAACGCAGAAACACCTCGGCTGAGTGTTTGCTACGAACTCTCTGCTTAAAGAGCCCTTTTGCCTCTCATGCATCACTGTAATTATGTAAATCATAATTATATTCGGCGGTGTGACATCGCTGTGGGTAAGGTCGAGGGGGGGGGTTGTTCGCTTTTCGATTGGCCACTTGATCCCAACCTCCTTCTTTTGCTCTCCACCAACAGCACCGCATAATTATTGGTGCCCTTCTTTGGAGTCATGAGCAGCCCTGAAGTCGTCTTCATTTACCACATAGTCAGCAACTTGGTGAACAAAGCTCAGAAATATTTCCCCTACATCAGCCCAGATTCCATCTTTTCATTTTATTCATTGAATCATATTAAAGTTATATTTGATTAGAGTTGTAAATATGGTAAACTATTGTAACACCTGAAGTTTTCTGGGGTCATCTGTAACAACCCTCAATTATGACAGACACCAGGAGTTCTGTTGCTGGTTTTATCAATGCCTGCATTCATAAAAACAACAACATTCAGGAGACCAGTGCTTCCATATCACAGCTACTGCATACAACTCAAATATCATTAAGAAAAAAATACCATATCAAGACATTGTTTTCATACCATGCATATCATGGCATGGTTGCTGCTGAAAACAGGTTCATTCATAACCTTTTCATTCATAGATACAGCATATCCATTTAGTAAAATATAAAGTTTTACACAGAGCATGACTAAACACAGCTTACATCCAGCATAGGAAGATCTTGCTATAGGTACAGAAAGCGCAAAAACCCAAAAAGTACAAACATGAAAGGCAGCCGCACAGGCCCATGGTCGAACAAGTGAATGTGGTACTACGTTTAAAATCTTTTCAAATATCAATGCAATAAGAATTACAGATTTTCTGAGAATTCACCTAATACTAAATGAGCACATTTTAACTCTGTTACACATCCTTATGTTGCCCAGGTCCTATGTTCCCACTTTGTTCTGTGACTGGGGAACGCATGTTCCCCCCTTTATTAGGGTTAAAGGTTTGGGTTAGGGGTTAGAGGTTAAGGTTAGGTTTACGGGTTAAGGGATTGGGGGTTGGGGTTGGATTAGGGTCTAGGATTACAGAATTTAGGTCAGTTTTTCTGAAAAAAAAGGTTCTATGTTCCCCACTTTGTTACGGTTAGGGGTTAGAGATTTGGGTTAGGGTTAGAGGTTAAGGGTTTGAGGTTTGGCTGTTGCCTCACAGCAAGAAGGTCGTAAATTCAAGATTAAGGACATTTTGCCTGTGCTTTTGTTTTTCACTCTAAACGAAGCTATTTTGGTGGCTAATATAACCAATTTTTTGCCTCAAAGACCTATTTTTTGTTTTATCATGTTATATCAATGCCGTAGCTACAAAGTTGCTACGGCACACTGTAGTTTTCCTGTTCCTCACATTTTTTACATAACCTTTTATATAATATCACACTTGATATCATGACCCGAGGCCAAGGAGTCACACACATTATCTGTTCCAATCTTGTTCTGTAAATAGAAAGACAAACGTGCTGTTCCTCAGGGGAAAGCAGGGGAGTCGGAATCCGATTAAGACGTATGCAATCTAAAACCTCATCAGGTTGCCCCTGTTTCATGTCTCTTTTCACACAGCCGCAGGATACTTTGGAACATTTCCTCTCCTCATAGCTAAAGATCCACAGTGATTGCTATGAGTCACATTAGCATAGAGTTCTTGCTGATTTATATTTTAATAAGGCATGGCTTAGGCTATAATATCTGCACTGTATGTAACTATATTTGATTAATGATTATAGATATCAAGGTGATATTACCCATCCACCTTTTTACACACACCCTTTCAATGTTCCTTCAGTCAAACAATCAATACATTGACAGAGGAGAACCTGTATTTACAGTTACTTGCCAATGCTATTAAAAATAGAGGCACGTTGCTGTACTTTTTTATTCTTTCTGTTCCATCCCCTCTGGCCCCTGTTCTGGTCATGCTTCATGATCCCTGCCTGATGTACAGGTGAATCTCAGAGACAGGGGCCACGGCCTGTTTGCTGAGAGGATAAAGAATTCTGTCATTATCCTGTGAAAGCCATTCTCCTCATGCTTCCTGGGGCTTGACTGTTAATTGCCCTGAGAATTCATCCACACAGAGACGAGGAGGGATAGGAACAGGAACAGACGGGGTTGGGAATCGATCGGCTTTTATTAAGCTCAAACAGAAAATTCCTTTTCTTTGTGAAACTAATGCTTCCACATGATTTTCCCACAAGGTGTTGTTATTTTAGAGATATAATGAAACTATAAGTGTTATTTGTCGAGTATACAATGCAGCCTGCCACCTTTTTTTCTCTCAAAATGTACAATGACATTGGTGTTGTTTCTTCCTGTGAGTAAAATATGAAATGCAACAGAATTCTTGCAGCATGTTAATTGGAATATTGCTTTTAATTAAAAATTAAAGCCACCATGCTGTGCTCATACTCCAGCGTGGTTGTGCTACACTTGCTCCGTTGCGTTCAGCAAATTAGGCGATCACTTTTCCCTTCGTTAACATATATAATGGAGAAATCAACCAAGCTGTGCTGAGCATGATGAAATTAAGACAACAAACAATCTGAGGTGTAATGTGAGGAGACATTTTCTACTATCTAGTTTATATTTGGTCTTTTTCATCACTATTCACCCGGAGTCCCTCTCCTCACTCCTCTATGGGGGAGTGGCTACTGTTTCAGTTCAACTGCACGAGCCCCAATGATGACGACCCCTGATGCGACTCATCGAGGCCCCTGATGAACCTACTCCTTCACCTGCCTGGTTGGACCCACCCTTCTGCCCCCACCCTACAGCATCTCTACAGACTGAAACATCTTTACAGACTATAACTTCATCATCAGATGGATGTCTGTCAGTCCTGGTTCATCTATAGCCTGTCCGTCCATGGGAGTGGATCTCTCCTTCATTGTGGTTCTCAGAGGTTTCTTCTTTCCCACTGGGTTTTGGAGTTTTTCCTTGTTGAGAAGGAGGGTCTAAGGACGGAGGATGTCTGAGTCACTTTTGACTGAATTTTGTGAAGCACTTTGAGACAAGTGTGTTGTAATATTGGGCTATATAAATAAAACTGAATTGAATTGAATTTTGGATTAAAGACCAGGCTGCAGACTTTGTGATATAGAGGATTTTTGAATCACTGTGAATTGATGACAACAAATGTAAAGTCACCTGAGGCACCATGAGCTTCTTTTTAACCTCTAGGGCCTTTAAAGGTATAGACTGAGGCTAATTGGTGACTCTAAATTGCCCGTAGGTGTGAATGTGTGAGTGAATGGTGTGTGTGCCCCACGATTGGCTGGCGACCATCTGGGGTGTGGCGGTCTCCAGCAGACCATGTGACCCTAATGAGGAATAAGCAAGTATAGAAAATGACTGACTGACTATTTCTAAATCAGGAAAACTGAAATATCCACCTTGGTCCAACACTAATATTGGGTTCACAGTCACCAGAGGTTGCTGTCTGGCAAGTGTTTAACAGGTCCAACAAATACAGAAGCTCTGAAAGAGAGACTTATCTTTACCTGGCCCTGTTCTTTACAGGTTAACCTGAACAATTAGGGGCCAAATGTTAAACTGACTGAAACCTCAGTGCTTCCACAAACACATCGATAGAAGAGGATGGTTTCAATCCATCAACCTCTGGGTTCCGCTGCACCACTCTGATCTCTGCAAAAACTGTTTGACACGCAAGTTGTTTCACATTTCACTGATTTCAAACCAATCTCAGAGAAAGTGGAGAGTTTCATTATGCAAAAGAGGACCTAACCTCCTCAGGAACATTCATCCTGAAGATCAGCAGCAGTGGAGAGAATGTCCAAGTACCAAGAGCTAAATCTGGCAGTGGTGGGATTTGAACCCACGCCTCCTTAGAGACCGGAGCCTAAATCCAGCGCCTTAGACCACTCGGCCACACTACCTCCTCTTCTGGGAAGTCATGTTCAATCAATCTGAGTTTTAATGGAAAGTTTTAATGCTAACCCAACTGCACCTGCTTTTTCTAGGCAAATAGACTGCAGTGAGTGAAACAGGAAGTGTTTATGTGTAAATGTATCAGCATTCCAAAGCGGCCACTATAAACACCTGAATAGCAGTGATGGGATTCAAACCCAGGACTCCTGAGATACTGAAGCTTTGTTCAACAATTAGCAGAGAATGGTTTCGATCCATCAACCTCTGGGTTATGGGCCTAGCAGCTTCCTTTACACCTCTCTGCTGTTACTGAAAGAGCTTGATTTGAACCCACGCCTCCTGAGAGACTGGAGCCTCAATCCAGCGCCTTAGACCACTCGGCCACACTACCAGTCAGTAGGATGATGGTCACAGCTTCTGTGACAGATCTATCAGTAAAAAGTGTGGAACCAAGGTCTGCAAGAGCATATATTGCATTAGCTGCTTGCTGCTTCCATAATTATGGTGTTCATGGTTATTGGTTTCATTATGGATTATGGTTTCAATCCATCAACCTCTCTAGTTGGAGCTTTTAGCCTTGCACATGCATCCATGATTCCAAACAAACTTCTTTTATGTAAACTTCTTCTGAATATATTCAGAAAAAAATCAAAGTCATCTAGAAACCAGGATTTCTTCCAGATGATTAATCATCTCTTCATGGGAGCATTGCCAAGATTCCTTGAAAGTGGAGGTGATGATAGTCTCTTTCATACGTGGGACTCTCTTATTTGTTCAGCATTACCTTTTCTTAGCAATAATTTGAATTTAAACATACTAGTCAATAAGAATATGAGTTCAATTTAGAAAACATTTTGGGTTACAAGGAACTTCTCCCCTCTCCCTTATTTAGTCAAATCATATGTGTATTCCTTCCTGTACAGACCCTGCAGTAATTTACAGTAATTCATGATGTGATAAGGGATTAGATCAGTTCATAAATTATACGTAAACAACATATTTGCTTCGTTCTCTTAATTAAATCCATTGTCTTATCTCCATAAGAACCATTTCTTATCTGTAAATAACATTTCTTCTGTTATTTACAGATCAGGAGCTATGTACAAACACATTTAATTTATTTCCAAATAAATCCATAGAATCACATGCTGAACACATCCTTCAGTATAAAACCCAGACAGCAGAGGATTGATATCCCAGACATATGAGCCCATTAAGAACACACAATCCACAATTTAAAAACAAAATGGCCTGGGAGTCTGATGTTGGAGAGGTTTTAGCAGATGATAAATGGGATAATGTCTTAAAATTGACACATACATCATCTACATCCACTAAACATGGTCTAATACAACTGAACATGGAAAAGGGCTCATTTCAATGATGCTAGATTGGTGAATAGTGATCCAAACATTGATCCACTTTACTATGGATATTAATGCACTTAATGCAATGTTTTTAGTTGTGATACCAGCTTCTGGATAATTGTCTTTAACGTTTTTAAGTCTAATCTTTAATATTATAAAATTCTGAACCAGAATGTTCTCAAAACCAAACCAATGTTGCATCCATCTCTCAGCATATTCATACTTCAGAGCCATGCCCAATGATTCCTATTGACTATTTGTACATATATGTATTAAAAAGTGGCTCACAAATATAAAATATTACTTTTTTAAGTCTCTGTAATTTCCGGGCCACTATAGTTTTTAGCAAAATTCCAAACAGAGGACATTTTGCATATATTGTGGGTGATTTTCAGCTGCAGATTAACAGATTGGTGGGTAAAAAGCAGCAGGACAGTAAAAAAGTTTTTGACAATTACCTAAAGGTACAGATAAATAAGATATATGAGGCTTTGGATACACACAATACTTAAGAATAGATCAATGCATTATTGGTTTAGCTCTTCAAATGAGAATGTAATAACATTTCCAAAGACATCCTTTAAATTCTGGTGGTGGGGTTACAGATGTTTGTAATTGGATCATAGATTCAGCCTTCACTTCATTTCTTTTAAATGTTATACCTCACTGTTTTATTTCAGTTTTGAAAGGTGCCATAAAACATTACTTTTTTTATTTCTTTACAAAGAGTTCAAAGTCAAAGTCAGCACACTGAACAAAAGGATATTTTAGGGCAGGTGCTACCAAGTCAGGAGGGCTCAGAGCTGAGCACAAAGAAAGTTAATGGAGTAGGGCAGCTCCATCAGGGAAAAAAGAAGGATTCTGTGCAGCAAATCCATGGACAGGAGGAAGCAGTAAGGAGCAGCGAGGCTGAGTCAAACCAGGTCAGTCGTGTGGGGAAGTTTTGACTGAAGAGAGCGATGGATTACTGAGGGTTCGGCTGAAGTTTAGTCTCTTTTATTGTTGTTAGAGGGTCTAAGACTGGGGTCGTTTTCATGTGTTGTGAATTTAACTGGAATCATGGGTAGAAGACCAGGTGAAATAAATGATTATGTGCATGAAAATCTACAGACCTCCCATTTATATGATTGGTTCATGCAGCGGGAGGTGGGATCACAACCCAGGAACATACAGCATTGACCACATTTATCCTGTTCCCATATGGCAACAATTACTTTTAGCTTTTTACAGTTATGTGTGAGAAGGGGGCTTTTATTCTGAAGGACATACAATTTAGGAGGTCACATGACCAGAATATCCTGCTTGTCAGCATGGACATTTTAACATGTGAGCATCATTGTCTCACAACCAAAGATTGTCTTTTATTTTGAAAAATGTTCACCAAATTAAAAAAATGAAACCCACTACCTGGAGTAAGTAAATAAAAATCTTAAAATTAAAAACCTAAAAGTATTTTTTTCTACATCTAATTCAATCTTGATGTTATAAGGATGTTTTTTTCTAATATGCTAAAAGTTGAGAAAAGGGGGCTTTTATTTTGGAAGGACATACAATAGACATTTGAGGAACATCATTGTCTCATACCCATAAGTTGTCTTTTATTCAGAATTTGGGAAAGATTTCAACAATTTTCACCATTTTTTTCTAATATGCTTAAATATATTTGTTGCCATATGGTATGGTGTATAAAACCTAATGGAGTCCCATTGGCTTACATAATATGATACTATCCCGAGACTATGTTTACAACTTTTTCTTATATTTCTTAAATTAATCTATTATTTAGGCCATTTTAGGTAATAAAAGCATTCATTTTTACATTTTTACCATGCCTACTAAGTAATATATATCAGTCATATTTTATACAAAAACCTTCACTTATCCTTCAAATGCATGAATGTGTAACTCCAGCTTCCTGGATCATGTGTCATTGCACCAACTCATGCATCTTTGTGAACCTGCACATATCCAGTCCCTCCTCTTCCGATCAGTCAGTAAATACACGGCAGCATCAGCAGCTGCTCGAGTGGCTACAAGCAGCGATTTTGCAGACAGTCAGGAATCAATTTGTCGACAGGCAGTGAGTAAAAGCCATCAGCAGATTTGTCTCTGCAGGAACAGAATTAAAAGAAGCGTTTTTAAGGGCAGGTGTGTTTCTGGCTGAAGTCTGAGCAGTCGATCTGGGGCCAGGTCCTCTAATCCTGCAGGATCCTGCAGCATTAAGGCCACGTTTAGCTGGATTTTACAGCAGCCAAAGAAAGTGCTGAGGTGTCCTGAAGCTGGGGGGAAAAGTGTGAGAGTGTTTGTCCCTAAATCAACTTTAAATGGCCCTGTGAAACACAAGTTAGAAGAGTCTTTTGTGACTTATTTGGCAGTCGAAGAAATTAGTTACGGGTTTGAATGGGTACAACAGGGATTTAAATCAGATCCTCACATTTGATTGTAGCTGAGACAGTGTGAGGTTGGTGTTTAGAGGGAGGAAGTGGATCGGCTTCTCTACCGACACCCCCGAGTGCAGCATGAGTCATCAAACAGTTGAAATTGATTTACAGGAAGAGGACAAACACTGAATTTGGTATCTGATTTGGCATACAACAAGACATAAATTAACTAGAGTCAACCTGAAAAAATCTATTTTTTTCCATTTCATGGTGCCTTTAAGGTGAGCAGTGAAAGTCAGAGTTTCAGACGTTTGATTGACACACGTGGCAGCTAATGAGCAGTTTCAGCTGAGGAGAAACCACATGTATTGTCATATTTAAAAGAAAAAATGACAGTTTCACTTCATAGCTAATTGCCCAGGTGTCATAGTGCACTTTTTTTAGCATTAACCACCTACTCTTTAATTTAAAATCAGGTGCATCGCTGCACATTTTTAGCACAAAGTAACTGACAAGGAGGAAGCAGAGGAAATAAATCTCTGGACTTTTGACTTGCATTTATAGCTCAGTGACAAATAATGGTTTGGCAAGATGAGAAAGTCAAAAACGTTTTAAAATAGAGATTTAAAAGAATTCACCAGGTCTCTCAAAATGTACATTTTGTGTGCATGTTGGTTTAGACCACTTGTTGGTTGGTGGTAGACTTGTATGACACTTGTATGATTCTTTTTAACAAAAGTCACGTGTGATTTTTTGATACGAAATGTCAAATCAAGCATGACCAATAAAAATAAATTTTAAATATTTAATCCAGGTAGAATATAAAACTAGTTGATAGCATGTGTTGATTAGTTTTTAAAATCTTTTTAAGAGAGCTAAACTCATTGGTCGCAGGTTTTTATGGTCTTCTTTAAAGACCCCCTCTACTGTAGACATGTTTGAGGAAGTATGTCAAATATTCTACTTTGATTAATAATGTATGTCTGATATTTTCCCACTAAAAATAAGATCAATTATTTGTATGTTGAATATTGGACCAGGATTGGCTCCAAGACATATGTGCTTGTCATAAATCACAGAAAATAAGGGCTCTGCACTTCACTGTAGAGTCACATTGACAATTTCCACAATTTATTTTCTTAAAAGTATTTATTATTGCAGATTTATGGGGTTGGTGGACTTTTAATCCGTGACAGCTTTTATTTATTGATTTAATTTTCCAGTTATATGTTTACATGTGATATAAACTCTGCTGGTTCTGGAACTAAATAATTGTCCCTCACATAGAGTCAGCTCACAATTAGCTTGACGTTTCTATGAAAACATATCATGTCCATAGGTGTTTCTAAACTATCTCTGGGTTGTGTTAAACCATGAAATTGAATCCCAGCATCAGCATTTAGGTTATTTTTTAACAAGCTAAACAATTGTCAAAAACCTACAGTACTGTTTTGAAATGGAATGTTTTAGCAAAAAAGCAACTCTAAGCACTTTTCTTTTTCTAAAGTGTATTTTTATTTATGTATTTGTATCATATAATACAGACAATAAGGAAAAATGCAGAGACAAACACTGGAAATGTCAATTTCTGTCAATGTGTTTTACATTTTGTGCATTGCTTTTCAAAATAAAAGTAAAATAAAACGTCCAGAGTCCATTTCTTGTTGTTTTGTTGGTCCTCAGTATCAGGGGCTGGTTAACTGCAGACATATGCAGGGTGTTTATTTGAGGAGCTGCTGTATTAAATGAGATTTCTTTTTCCCCTCCAGAAACTAAAATAGTTTTTTTGCTATGGCTCAGCAACTTAAATAACTTTCAATAATTTTATTAAATTCTGCATTAGAGGGTGACACTAGAGTTTACATGTTCTCCCATTCATACGTGTTACTGTGTGTCATACATGTTAAAGGTGATAGTGTCCATCCATGATGTGACTGCAGCAAAACCCCACAGCTTTTATTAAGGTCATTAAAGTTTAATCCAGTTACATCCTGTGAATTTGTAAATATAATAATCATAGATAAAACAGAAAGAACAGACCAGTAAACTTAAAGATAAACTCTCTATTGCATAGTGTTTCCATATGGCAACTTCATCTAAAATCAATGTTCACTTCACTAAAATCAACATTTTTTACAGTTTAGCACGAAAAGGGGGCTTTTATTTTGAAGGATATGCTATTCATGAAGTCACATGACCAGGTTTTCCTGTTTGCTCATGGACATTTAACATGTGAGCACCGTCTTACAACCCAAGGTCTTTTAATTTTGAATCAGAATTTTGGAAAATTTTCACCAAATGAAAAATTGAACTCACTAACTAGAGTTTACATTTCATTACATTTTGATGCTATATATATTTTTTCTAATTAATTAAAATAGATTTGTTTCTATAAGCCAACAATATGCAAATATGGAAAATTCCTAGTGTCTACAGCCTAACGGAGTCCCATTGACTCACATAGCATGAAACTAGCCTGAGGCTATGTTTAACATTTTCTTCTATATATTTTCTTTTAAATATATCTAATATTTAGACCATTTTAAGTGATGAAAAACATTCAGAACATTTTTTACCATGTCTAAGTAAAATTTCATGCAATAGAGGGTTCAAATTTAAGCCAGTTGCATCCTGTGACTTTGTAAATATGGATAAAATGGAAACAGCAAATGTGGAAAACTTGCATTAAAAAAAATAAAATAAAAAACACCAGCAAGGCCTTACAGACTTTTCAGCCATAATAAAATTACTCAGCTGAAAGTAGAATCTGGCTGTGGGATGTGTCTGCTTGAGATCACAGAAAAGGATTTTTATCAGGGTGTCATTTTGATTTATGGACGTCAAATACATGTTAATAAGTTGTGTGGAGTCTGGGTCCCTGTCCTCCACATCTCTTCTATTTCCTGCTTCTTTCAATGGGGATTTCAGCTCAATGGCTTCAATAACATGCATGAGCAGATCTGCGTTTCTTTTAAAGAAAGAATTTCTTTTTTCTTCTCCTTCCTTTCCCCTTTTCACGATTAGCAAGCAATCAATGGCCAATCGCCTTTTCTAATGCCCCCTCACTGAAAGTCAGACACACTTTAAGCTATCAAGCCTCAAACTTCTCACTGACTTGGGTTTTTGCCCCGAGCACGACACAAAAAAGGGGGAAGTTACAAATAATAAAGATAATGTCTGCTGAGTAATGATTTCCCATTTTCTCCTCACTTGTACCTCATTATTAGTCAGATCAGTATTGCAATGAAAATTAATTTTCTTTTCACTTAGAGGGGACATTACCGTGATTAATTTCAGCGTGGGGTGGAGGAAAGTGGAGGATCGCTGCAATATGAGGAGTGAAATCAATTTGCTGAGATGTGAGAGGAGCTGGAAATGTGAGGTATAAACAAGTCTGAAATGAGCCTCTCTGTCTTCTGCTCTAATAGGAAGAGAGCAGCGTTTCTGTGGCAGAAATGTGACCATCGCTGGCCTTCATGGGGATGAAAAGAAGTGTGTGTGTGTGTGTGTGTGTGTGTGTGTGTGTGTGTGTGTGTGTGTGTGTGTGTGTGTGTGTGTCTGGCAACTGGACATTAAGAGTTAGAAGATAAAGACAAAATAAATGTAATCCAGTGGACAAAAAAACATCCTAACAAGTGAAAATATCTTGTGTTTGGTACATTTAATCCAAGACTGAGTAGAATTAGCTTGAATTATCTATTGAAAGATAATTTATCTTATTTAAAGATTTTCTTCTTGATTTTGGTCAATTTAGTCTTTTTTCTTAAAATACAATTAAATAGTTTTATCTTTTTTATCTTTTTATCTTAATCTTGTCTAGTATCTCAAATTTTTGACTTTTTTAAAAACTTTTTTTGTGACTCCATTAGGTTGTATACACTAGGAATTTTCATATTGTTTCCTTATGGCAACAAATCTATTTTACCATATTAGAAAATTTAATTAAATGTAAAAAAAAAAAAAAAAAAAAAACTCCAGATAGTCAGTTGATTTTTTTTTTGGTGAAAATGTATAAAATTCTGAATTGTGAGACAGTGATGCTCACATGTTAAACGTCTGTAAGCAAACAGGATATCCTGGTCATGTGATCTCATAAATTATATGGCCTTCAAAATAAAAGCCCCCTTTTCACACCTATCCACCAATGGAATAAAACAATTCAAGATAATTCTACTGAATATTGGACTAATTGTACTAAACACAAGATATTTGCCGAAGGTGAGATTTAATTTTAAGATTAATGTTTGGTAATGAGATAGTCAGCAAAGAAAGACCTATCTATATTTAATATTTAAAAAAAATATATGAGATAAAAAGTTCAAAATATGAGATTTAAAGATAACATTAAGATTTAATAGTCAAATAATTTAATCTTATTTTTGGATATATATAAGACCAATATATAAAACTTAATAAATGAATTTAAAAGAATAACATTTTCTGCATTTAGAATCATTCAAGATAATTTCATGCAATCTTCAATTAATTATACTAAAAACAAGATATTTTCATTTTTTCAGTGTACAGTTATGAGCAGCAAATCAAGACCTTTGAGAGACATTTCAACTCCAGCAGATAACTTTCAATTATCTTTAGTTAATGTGATCATCAAAGGGAACATTTTTAAATCTAATAACGTGTCAGTGGATATTATTCTGCTGTCACTGGTTATTTAGGAAAATGGTCATTAATATGCACATGTCAGTAATATTAGCTCTGTCTGTGTCGCCTTATTAAACTTTATGAATGAAATGACATATTCTGCTGAAGGGAAACACAATTTGTGTGATGATGCATTTATTTTTTGCATTTTTCTGAAGAAATTGTCTGTTTGTCTTATTTTTCGTTGTCATAGTCATAATGTTTTGCAGAACTACAGCAAAGGACTCAGTTTCTTAACCATGTCTTGTTTCTAAACCGGTGCTGAATGCAAACTGTTGCATTTCACAATAAAAGCTCCCCGTGTAGGATAGTGAAGCTCTGACACATTTCCTCTCACGTCTTTAATTCTACTGTCCAATAAAGGCATTAAAACAGACAAAACTGTACATTCACTGTACATCCAACTAGTTTTCTGACTTCAATTAAAGTAAAACATTGTTCTTATCAAAGTAAAGTTATTGTGAATCCCTTAAAGGGATTCCTAACCCTATTTCCCTATTGTGCATCCCGAACCACATAGTTCATGTGATCATGAGATGGAGCTGAGCACCTCTAAGGAACAGAATCTGGTTTTGTTTCAATTAAATTTGAAAAAAAATAAAATAAAAAAGTTTAACCCTCTAATGCATAGTGTTTCAATACAGCGACACATATTTTATCTTCATTTTTCTAAAAAGCTGTGATATAAAATCTATTTTTTACAGTTAGGTGTGAAAAGTGGGCTTTTATTATAATAATATGTAAAATTCCCAGTGTACACAGCCTAATGGGACCCACTGACTTACACAGAATGAAACTATCCTGAGAATGTGTTTACAACTTCTTCTTATATATATTTTAATATATCTATCATTTAGGCCATTTTAAGTAATAAAAACATTCTAAACATTTTTACCATGTCTAAGTTATATTTATAATGTCATAGAGGGTTAACAACTCAAGTTTAAAGGTATTTAATGGGGCAGTTTGGTATTTTTGGACAACTGGCCTCATTTCCTGCCATATATCCGTAATTTTCACTGATCGCTCCAGTATTGAGCTTCACAGCGATTTCCCTTCAGCTGGATTTTCAATATAATGGAAGTGCACAGATTTTCAGTAGCTGTTTCCCAATCAGGAAGCTGGAGCTGGTTTTGTTCTGGAACTATTTTGAAGACCACAGCACAGCTCTAGTAACCCTCCGCCACTCTACCGCAAATAGGATCAACCCACATTCCCAAGCTTTTCAAAGCAGGTACAAATGAATGAAATGAGAAATTAAACCAGCTTCTATAACATGTTGACCTTCCGACCAGTGTTTATTCAGCTTATCACAAAGATAAATAGGTTTTTCTACTAGAATTCAAATCTGTCTTATGCATTTACCTTATACTGAAAATCCAGTTGGAGGGAGATCAATAAAAAGCTAAAACCCTTTAAATGTATTTAACCCTCTATTGTATGAAATATTACTTAAACATGGTAAAAAAATGTTTTAATGGCAACAAATCTATTTTAGCTTGTTAAAATAGAAAAAAATATAACATCAAAATTGTTAATTAAATGTAAAAAAAAAAATAATTAATAAAGTTTATTTATTTGATCAGTTTTTTATTTGATGAAAATTTCCCAAATTCTGAATAAAAGACAACCTTCGGTCTTGAGACAATGGTGCTCACATGTCAAACAGGATATCCTGCTCATGTGACCTCATAAATTCTATGTCCTTCAAAATAAAAGCCTCCGTTTCATGCCTAGCTGCAAAAACATAGATTTTCACAGCTTTTTAGAAAAATTAAGATCAATTAATTGTTGCCATATGGAAATACTATAATTTTATATATTTATATATATATATATATATATATATATTTTTTTTTCAAATTTCAGTTGAATCCAAACCAGATTCTCTTTCTTAAAAAGTTCCCAGCTCCATTTCATTATAAACCTCTGAAATTATCCAGTTCATTTTTTTATTTGGTAAAAATTTTCCTAAATTCTGACAAAAGACAACGTTTGTTGTGAGACAGTGATGCTCACAAATGTCTATGAACAAACAGGATATCCTGATCATGTGACCTCATCAAATGTATGTCCTTCAAAATAAAAGCCCTGTTTTCATGCCTCGCTGTAACAACATAGATTTTATATCACAGCTTTTTAGAAAAATCAAGATAAAGTAATTGTTGCCATATGACAACACTATGTCAGATTCTCTTTCTTATAATTCCTCAGCTCCATCTCATTATGAACCTCTGAGCTGATCCAGACAAATGAAGCAGTAGTAACTGTCCAGTCCATCCAGACTCCAGACAAGGATGGATCTGACAGACAGAGCCCTGGACGTCCGTCCATCCCTCACACTGAAGGCCAGAGAGGAGTCTCCGTCCTTGGTCGCCAGCTGTTGCGGCCGGACGCCCCAAAGTCAGCGCACTTGAAAGATCATGATGGATGGTTGAAATCTCCCCTCATCTCAGCGTGCTGAGGGTTTTCTACCGCCGGTCCAATGAAGACGGATGACGGCTGGTTTTGGGGACGCTCGGCCGCCATCCCTCAAGTGGACGGAGGCCGGAGTCTGATGTCCTTGGCCACCGGTGCTCGGTGTCTTTAGGGATGGACCCTCTGACTGATTAGAGGGGGACGGATGAGAGAAGTTTTTCATCACCTGTTCTGAGGCCGTCCGGTGATGTATGACGGCAGCTCTCCTGGCCGCCGGATCAATACGCTGAGAGCTGGCAGAGAATCTTATAAACGAGGAGCTGCTCCGGGCTGAGAGTGATGGCCGGTCGTCCTCCTCCCAGACCCCTCAGACACCAGAGAGGCTGTGATTACATACGGAACACTACCCAGCGGCTTCAGGAACTCACCACTCCTCTGTGGCCTCAGAGCTTTCTGCACAACGGGCAAATCTTCCTCGCTGTCGTCCACTCATTCAACCTGTTGTTCTCTTATTTGAAGTGTTGGTTGTGATTTTATTTTGTGACTCTCCCTCAAAACCAAAACCTCAAATTTAACACGGAGAAGACGGATAATACAAGAGGAAAAATACATCTGCCAGAGCCTAAAGGTTTAACCCTCTATTTCATAGTGTTGCTATATGGCAACGACTACTTTATCTTCATGTTTCCACAAAGCTGTGATATAAAATCTATGTTTTTACAGCTGCGTGTGAAAGTTACGACCGTTATTAGATTTTAAAATGTTCCCTTTGATGATTAGATTAGATGAGATAGATAGATTAGATTATTGATCCTTTGGGATCACAAGGAAACTGAAGTTCCAATAGTTCCAATACATCACATACAGACTGTTATAAAACTATAGACACACACACACAAGAGAAATATTTAAATAAAATCACAATAAATACCAACAGCAACAGAGAAATGAAAATATTGATATATTATTATTTTATAGCAACTGTTTTTTTTGCTATAAATATGTTGAAAGGTGGAAAATGTGTTGACAGAGTATAAACAACATGTAAGAAAAAGAATTCAACTAGAGTTTCTGCAAAAATAATCATTCATCGTGTACAATATTCTCTGTATCTTAATTATGTATATTTAATATAAATATAAAATAAAAAAGAATAAATCTGTGAAAAAAGTGTTCAGTGATATTGGCAAAGCAATTAGTACTAACACTAGTGTCAAATATAATCAAATTACAATGTTTTACTGTTATTTGCAATTATTTTATTCATTTTCTGTGTCATATCTCTGTTAAACTGTATATTATGTCTGTTTTTTCATATTGATGTGTTAAAAAATCAATAAGGAAAGAATAAAGGTTAAATAATCAACAGTATTTCCACCACAAATCCTCTGCCTGCTGCATTTTTCACTCTTTATCACACATTTAAAGACAGAACATTACTCCGATGGCTTTGGTTATTTTATCATCTGGTAACATGAGTCAGATTTAATGAATGAAGGAATATCACAATTATCACAATCACAATTATTTTACTGCACATAAAACAAATCAGTGTTGTTCTTGCTGTTGTTCAATTGGATGAAACAGAAACCAGCTCCATTATAACCTGCTGTGACTATTAACCCTCGACTGTATAGTGTTGCCAAATGCCAACAATTCATTTATCTTCATTTTTCTAAAAAGCTGTGATAAAAAAATCTATGTTTTTTACAGTTAGGTGTGAAAGGGGGACTTTTATTTTGAAGGGCATACTATTTATGGGGTCACATGACCAGGATATCCTGTTTACCAGTCACTTTTAATTATAGACAAAAATTGAACTCACTATCTGGGTTAAATAAAACAACTTTCAACATTATTATTCAAATATGATAAATTCCTAGTGTAACAACCTAATGGAGTCCCATTGACTTACATAGCATCAAACTAGCCTGAGACTGTTTACAACTTTTTCCTATATATATTTTTAAATTTATGGATTATTTAGGCCTTTTTAAGTAATATTTCATGCAATAGAGGGTTAACATGTGGTCTTATAAAGATAATATTTGCTCGTCCAGCAGACACAGAATGACAGCAGCTTCTATTTTGAGTCAGACAACTAATGAATGCAGGTGTGATGTTCCAGCTCCTGAGAGAAATGCTCTTTATTCACTAACTTTGTTTCTCAGCTGTTTGCTGCTGAGCAGGTCGTGTTCTCTGGATTCATCACAGCTGCTGTAGCTGGAGACGCCTCCGAGGAGAGATGAGCACAAACAGGAAAGTTACCACTGAAACACACACTTCCAGCTGCTGGAATAAAGAATTCTCTGTAGAGCTGAGAGGAGCCGTGAAGGTTGGCTCCTTTTTCTTACATATATTTAATATATCTATTATTTAGGTCATTATAAGTAATAAAAACATTCAGAACATTTTTTACCATGTCTAACAAAGAGATGCCTTTTTAAACCTTTAACATATCATTTTATAGTTAGCAGTTCTTAAAGATATTAAAAATCTATTTAATAAGTTATATTTAGATTAATGAATCCACATTTACAGTTATTTTAGTGACAGGAATTTAACCTTCATGTTTCCTCCAGAGTCAAATTCACCTCAATCTTCCTTCCTTCCTTCCTTTCTTCCTTCCTTCTTTCATTTCTCACATCTTTCCTTCCTTCCTAAACCTGACAACAACAGAAGTGTTAATACTAATGCAATAGTAGTGTAATTCCTTACATTTAAATACAATAATAGTATAATGTAATGAATTACTTTGAGATGACAGTAACAAGTAATAAACACACATTAGAGTTTTGAAGTAACTTCACTAGTAAACAACATTGGAGCTAGCACCAAGAGGCTAATCTGTCATCAACATTAACAGCTAGTGTTATTGTGTATTCCATTTCCAAACTGTCATCTCACTCTCTCTGAAATCCAGAAAATACCATGAAAATAACTTTTAAACAAGCTAAACTAAACCTGCCCACTTTGTCACTTTCATTGATGTGTTTCTGCAGGTGTGTGTGTGTGTGTGAGTAGCGTGTTAGCATGATGAAGTGTTCCCACACCATCCAATCCTTCTTCAAAACCTGACCATAAAACTTTAAATTAATTAAATGGAGTCCCATCCCCCCTCAGACTGTCAGCCTGACCGCTAGCAGCGACGCTGCTCCGTCGGTCATCACGCCGCTAACTGATAGCGAATAGCGAGCTGCTAACCTGCCAACGCTAGCTTGATCCCTGACACAGACGGAGTGAAAACAGGACCGGCGAACCATTTAAAGTTGCTGACTTGAATCATTTTTACCGGAACGTCGCGATAAATCAATTAGATTAAAAGAAACATATCTGTCATGTTCATTTAATAGCATATTGGACGCTGTTAGTGTTCGACGTGGGTGTCATAACACGGATTGATGGCGGCTGAAACCACATTCACAGGACTGATGGGCTTTCATTTAATTTCACTACTCTGGATCGCCGTTCAAAAGGCCCGATGATGTGCGAGTGGAGCCGGTGAGATTATATATTTTCAGTCATCTTTCAATTGAGTCGACTTAATGTCGACTCGTCCTCTTTCTGTGGTGTTTAAGCATGAAGGACAATTAACTTTATAGAGTCTAAAGGAGGATTTCTCTGATGGAGTTAAAGTGAGTCCCTGTAAACATCAGTGACTATAATGTAGAAAATGTCCATAATGACCAGAATGCATTGCTTTTCCTTATTTATATGAAAAGGTTAAGCACTGTTGCTTTTTTATAATATGTGGTTTAAGATAAAGGTTTCCAACCTAAGGGTTGGGACCCCTGCAAGAGGTCGCTGGATTAATCAAAGGGTCAAAGGTCATGAGATGGATCAATTTTTTTTTTTTTTCAGAAACAAAAAGAAAAACATGGACACAGAATTGTGATTTGTTTTTCAAGCTTTATTCTAAGTTTTTTACTGTGGATTTCTGTATTAATAAATAATTATTTATTCAGAACATTTTTTATGCAACATTTTTAAATTAAAATCTAATTCACTATCTAGGGTAGGTAAACTTTATTTTTGTATTTATTTTTTTTATTTTAATAAATCTTTTATGTTATATATGGTGTTTTTATTCTAATATGCTAAAAGATTTGTTTCCATATGGCAACAATATGCAAATATATAAAATTCAATGGAGCCTCTTTGATTGATGTAGCATGAAACTATCCTGACACTATGTTTACAACTTTTTCTTACATATATTTTAATATATCTATTTAGGCCATTTTATTTAATAAAAACATTAATATTTCATGTAGTTTAGGGTAAAAACAATTAGTATAATATGCTATAATAATATAACACACTATGCATAGTGAGTATTATGATGTTTGATATTATAAGTACATTTTGCTGATAATACTTCTGTACTTTAACTTTAGAAACTTTTGAATTCAGGACTTGAGTATTTTTAGATGACAGTAGTTCTTTTCCTCAAATGAAGACTTTTCCACCATTAGTCTTTACTATAAATGGTAATATGGGATTATAGAGGGTCCCAAATATGTTTTAACCATCAACATCATAATCCTCCACCAACATTTGATCAAATCTGTACAAAAAGCAGTTTTATGCTGTTGCAACATGTAAAACTGAACACCAGGCATGTACCTGTGACTGTTGGCCATCCGCCGCAATATCTTTTTGAAAATGTGTCTATTAATTATCTACAGAGGAATTAAAGGATAGAAATTAATTACAGGCATGAGCAGCTTCAGGACTGTGCTCTGCCATGTTTGGTCCATCACGTTCCACACCAGCAGGCCCTGTCACTTGCCTCTCGAGAGTTATCGGCGTCTAATAATATTAGAGAGAAATACGACTCTGGAAATTGGTGGTGGAGCAACAGAGCGTGACAATCAAGATCCATTTCCCTTCGCCGTGGCCTTGTATACTGAGCAGCCACACCTGCTGCCTGGCCGGCTCAGTCATGACCTCATGAAAAACGACAAGGCGAGCCTCGTGTGGTCCATCGCTCTGTCCCCACGTCAGATTTATACGTTCCCATTCTGAGCGAGAGAGTTCAAAGTGGCATAAAACTGATTCATAACGGGGATGATGTTTGGAGGAACGCTCCGGGTTCACAGGCTGACTTTGACCTCTGCTTTAAATTAGTTTACATGTCAGCAAATTGTTTTCAGGCGCAGACTTAAGAGATGACGTTGCTGCGGATACGAGACTGCAAAATATGGCTGTGATTAGGTTTGTAAGAAAAGAAAAAAGAGAAACATTGATGAAATTATCGGGCATATCTGAAAACCACAGTGCTGAATGGCTTATTCAGATCAATACTTAGTTTACAGCACTTCCACTGGGAAGTTAGAATTCAGACATCATTTCTGACATGTAGCCTAATTACACTTTAATTACACAAGAATGAAACTACATGTATTGATCTTATTAAATAGTAGTCGAAGAAGTACTTTACTTAATAAATAGAACTAATACAACAATACAGAAATACAGTTAATAGCCATTAATATTCTATTATTTATATCATATTCAAGTGTTGATCTTTTCATGTTCTTAAATGTGCACATTTTGTAAAAGCTGCAAAGAATTATGATGCAGTATAATTACTATTAATCTAAGTATCTCAAGTTGGCTCCAGATATTGCTCTCACATGTATTTTAGTGATTAAAGCAAATGGTATAATTCACTATAATAATATATCACAGTATGCATAATCAGTACTTTAATTTTAACCCTCTATTCCATAGTGGAGGGGGACTTTTATTTTGAAAGGATATGCAGTTTATGAGGTCACATGACCAGGATTCAGACCTCATTTCTGATATGTAGCCTAATCGTTAATTACTCTTTCCAAGGATGAAACTACATGTATGGATTCTTTCAGTGGTCAAAGAAGTCAGTCAGTCATTTTCTATACCTGCTTATTCCTCATTAGGGTCACATGGTCTGCTGGAGCCAATCCCAGCGCATTACAGCGAGAGGCAGGGATACACCCCAGATGGTCGCCAGCCAATCGTGGGGCACACACACCATTCACTCACACACTCACACCTACGGGCAATTTAGAGTCTCCAATTAACCTCAGCATGTGTTTGGACTGTGGGAGGAAGCTGGAGTACCTGGTGAAAACCCACGTAGACACGTGGAGAACATGCAAACTCCACACAGAAAGGTCCCAGACCCAGGACCAAGGAGGTCTTGAACCTGCGACCTTCTTGCTGTGAGGCAACAGCGCTAACCCCTGCGCCTGGGCGAAGAAGTACTTAACTTAATTAAAAAGATTATTACAGCAATATAAAAATACAAAATAAAAAATGGATATAATACATGAATAATTTTACTTAAGGAAGTATTTGCAGAAATAACTGATTAACGTAAAAGGATTATTAATATGAAGCATCATGTTACTTTTGTAGTTGT
Organism: Lepturacanthus savala; assembly: GCA_030544235.1. Classification (NCBI taxonomy): domain Eukaryota; kingdom Metazoa; phylum Chordata; class Actinopteri; order Scombriformes; family Trichiuridae; genus Lepturacanthus; species Lepturacanthus savala. Next base: position 28,027,876 of record CM060477.1, on the reverse strand, counting down.
TCATATATGGCTCCATTGCATTATAAATATCACTTAGACATGGTGAAAAATGTTTTGAATGTTTCTATTACTTCAAATGGCCCAAATAATAGATATATTAAACTAACTAACCCTAACCCTAAAGATGGTCTAGTTTCTTGCTGTGTAAGTCAATGACTCATTAGACTGTGTACACTGGGAATTTTACATATTATTACCATATATAATCTGTTTTAACATATTAGAAAAGAAAAAACGAGTAAAATCAAAACTCTAAATTTTCCAAATTTCTGAATAGCATCACTGTCAAATGTCTATGAACAAACAGGATATCCTGGTCATGCAAACTTATAAATTGTATGTCTTTCAAAATAAAAGCCCACTTTTTATGCCTAGTTGTAAAAACATAGATTTTATATCACAGCTTTTTGGAAAAATAAAAAAAACACACACTGATGTTTTGTAAAACATTAAAGATTTAAAAAGTTTGAATCAGTGGTTTTATCTGTATTTTAAAGCATGTTATAATATCCACTGAGTATAATCTGCATCTTAAATGTAACTAAATAAATGAAGATAATAGATAATAAAATATTTCCCTCTGAAATATAGTATAAAGTATAAACTAGCATTAATTAGTTATCGTCCAATCAAACACAAGTATTTCAGAATTGTACATAAGAACAATATTGATTCCAGTTACACAGGTCCTGAATATGAAATGAGGTATTCTTCACTGCAGGCATATATACAACATGACAGATACATTGCAGGGTATTTACATAGCTCCAGTGATGTATGGTTCTCCTCTACACACACACACACACACACACACACACACACACACACACACACACACACACACACACACACACACAGCAGTTGACTGTGCAGCTCAAGCATTTCTGCAGCAGAACTTCACATTAACATAACAGTCACTTACTGAGCAGCTGCTCAACATCTCTTTCAACTTTAGTCCAGTTAACTCATTTCCATAATTCCTGAGTGTATTTACATGTTAATTAGCAAATAGATATTTCAGACTTTAATTGGTACCAGGTCTGAAAGGTCGCTTCTGTTAAAGAGATCGTGATTATCATGTGACAGAGAAGAAGCAACACAGAGATAAAACAAATGTGAAAGTGCATAAAAAATGATTCTTGTTTGAGCTTCTGTCATCAGGAGGAACCTTTTACCAGGTTTAAGCAGACAGGAACTTCATTAAGGTCCAGTGATGCTCATAGTTTTTGTCTTTTTGGAATGATGTGCAGCAGAAATTCATTAGACTTGTTCGTTACATCCCAGCTCACTCTGGAAAAAGGAACAAATCGAAAATGAGTTGTTTTAATGTAGTTGTATAATAAAGTTATTTTATTCTGTGGTTATTCAGATGAAAATCAAATACTAAATACAGGAGGGAAACGGCATTAGAAAAATGTCCTGCTGTGCTGCTCAAAGAACTCAATTTAAGAGAAAAGGAAGTTATTACTGTACCTTTTCACGTAGATAAACCTCTGTATCTAATGAATATGAACGCAGCATAGTTAATAAGTCGTAGTTCTCATGACGTAACTTTAGCCCTGACTAGCTGTTCACTGTTTTTGGAGCAGATAAAGAAGCATCTTAGAGCAAAAGTTGGTCAGTAAAGTTATGAGTTGGCATAATATATTTGTTTCCTTTGTTTCTTTACTGCAAAACATCCCAGAGAGCTCACTTGTTGTGTGATTTTATAATTCCAAGCATTGTTTGAAGACTGCGAGGAGCTGTTGGTGACACCTGCTGCTAAAGAGTCAGGTAGTTTGTATATTATATTATATTAGATACAGGAAACCTGATCAAAGACCTGTCAGAACCCAATCAAGCCAAACCTTTTTTCTAGGCTATATGTTTTTTTTGTTTCCCCCAATACTTTCCATTCAGAGCTGGGATATCCATTTTTATGATTCACTTGAGGACACCTGAACGCACCACATCCTTTTAGAGTCATTTGATTGGCTGACTCAACCACTCTGCTGTTGTGTGAAAGTGAAGCTTTGAATAGAATCCTATCTGGAGGTTTAACGTTAGCTCTGTTAGCTTAGTTTAGGGTCTTTAACATCTAACATTAACTATGTATGTTGAACACCTTATATAAGTCAGGCTTGGTCACTTATAATCATTTTGGTAATGACTGTGAATGTTGTCCAAAGCTCAGCCTGTCCCCCCTCTACTCTACTTCTCTCTCACTAATCAGTGTAGTATGAACAACACAAAGACCTCAAGACTCTGGATCACTGAAAACTTCCACCTCGGTGTGGGATTGGAATCCCTGAGACAATCAAGCCCAGTTTCCCAAAATTGTACCTAAGACCTCGGAGTAATTACACAAGTTTGAACACAGAAGAATTCAACAACAAGCAGCACAGTGTTGAGCAGCTCAGCAAATCACAGCCACTCACAACTGTTGAGCTGTCCCAACATTTATAGATGTGAAGGAAACGGTCGGATAGAACCGGATCACTGAGACGGCAACGAGAGGAACTCAGACTGATTGACAAGAAACATCTAAGGAAGGAGGAAACAAATATAATATTTTAATTTCTGTGAAAAAAAATTATACAAATGGACTTTAAAATAACAAGAAACCAACATGAACACACAATGTACATTTAGAGACCTGATGAAGGCTTCTTAATTTTTTTTTAACATGTCTCTACTAATAGTTATTTATAATAGTTATTTAGTTAGTAGTTACCAGTCTCATGCTATAAATATATATTAAATAAGAAAAAATGAGAAATTATACAAAAATGTGTATATTTATATATAAAACCGAAATCTAAGAAGAAGCAAGTTTTTCTTACTGCTGGATTCGTTTTTTTTTTTTTTTTTATCACACACAAGGTATCACGGATCAGTTTGCCTATATTAGAATACTTGTAGAGGTCATGTTGTCTTATGTTGAAGAGGAAATGCTTTGAAACGTGAGTTTAAACAAAAAAACAACCCCAAACACAGCAGTAAACCAGCAGCATGTTGGTTCCAGACCAACAAATTAAAGTTGTGGAGTGGCCAACCCAATCCCTGGACCTGAATCCATTAAAAACTAGTGGCTGACATCAGAAATGCTGGTTCTGAGTTTCTGAGACTAAACCAATGAATTCAGATGAATTGTGAGGCTGAAACACCTGTTGATAGGAACCAGAAGTTGGTGGAGTCCATCAACACAGATGTGAAGCAGGTCTCAGAAACCATGGTCATAACAACTAAATATTACTGGAGTGATTCACAGGAGGAGAAATCATGAAGATTCTTCAGTTTATACAGTAAATATTTAAGTTAGTAAATTGATATTTCTTTTAACAGACTAATTGAGAGACC